>CM060260.1:35498849-35726349 GCA_030684275.1 Acipenser oxyrinchus oxyrinchus
GCTCTGCAGTGTTATCCTTTAATATTGCACTAAAACCAGGTAGCATTGGAAGCATTTACAATTACCAGTGAAGTGTAATAAGGCATGATAACCTGTAATCTCCAGATACATGGACGCCCACAAGTCTTGTCAGTTTACTCGTAATCTGAAATTAGTAAATAAAATAACCTGTTCTATTGAGGTTGTTTATGCTTGGCAAGACTCCCAGAGCCTGACAGTGGTCTTTTAGTTTGGTAATGAAAAGTACAAAAGTAACAGAAATATCTGCGGTTCATGTATTCAGCCAAGTCTTCCTTAATGACACGAGTCACTTGTGTTCTCTGTTATACACAGAGAGGTCCATTTACACAGCATTTGGACCTCATTTGTGTTTGTATTTCGCACTTCAGCCAATTCTAGGTAAACCAGTAGACCCAAATTTATTAGTTAACATTTTCTAAACACAAAAGGCTGTTCATGCCCAGCGGGATGACCATGATTTTTACAGCTTGGTTTTTAGACCAGCACAGTAATTACAATGAGTGTAAACTAGACTTACTGTAAGGAGGACATGCAGCACCTCCCCAAACAGTTTCCAAGCTTTCCAGCATGTGAAGAGAGCTCACCGGACTGATGAAACTGGAGTGCCGTCGTATTTAAACAGTGTCAATGAATAATTCATAACTGGATAAATGACAGGGTGCTTGGATAGAACAGAAGGAACTGAATCCTGAGATGTATTTCAGCTGCTGTCTGGTTTGTGAATAGGGCATAATATATGTATGGAGATGAATGGGTGACTGGTTCTGAAACTATAAAGAGTACCTGTTCAATTTAAATCTTTGAGCCGTGAAACAGACACAGTTGGCACAGTAAGCTCTGGTATCCATTTTGTGGACTACAGTAATGGAGGGGAAAGGTGAAAACCTGCAAATCATTTTTCACTGAATGCTTCAAAAATACTTTCAACATGTGCTTCCAGTTATCTTGCTGCGGTGGCTTTTTTTTTTTTTTTTTTTTGCAGAGAATGCAGCAAATGTCACATTTGTGCTTCTATTTCTGAGAGTCGTTGTTGGGTTGCACATTTTAAGTACCCTAACAGGACATATTCAAGGTGAAAACACAAAGCATGCGGTGTTAGTAAAATCAGAAGAAAATTGTACCCAACAGGTTCAATTATTGGTAATTAAATAGTTTAAAACCAAACTTTTTATATCGTGTTTATAAAGCTGTTTCGAATTTCTTATTTCAATTTAAAGAATAAATATTGAAAGATGAGAATCCTTAAACAACATAATAATGAGGGATGAAGAAAATGAAACTGTGTAACTGCGTGCGGGTCCTGGTTATCTTAACAAATAAATGAAACTACAAACAAAACGCAGACCATACGTTGTGTTTAGAGTTCTAGAGAGTTCCATTCTCAACAAAGCTGCACAGCTGCTCCTGCCTGAGAGGGGAAATCCAGGCCGCAATGCCTCCTGTATCTTTACCAGTCACTGGAGATACAATTTCTCAGGGGCCTCTGTCCCCCAGTCAGAAAACCATCAACTCCTACTGACAGGACAGACCCACTGAGCCATGACACCAGATAGTGCTGGTTGGCTGCTCGTGGGCAAACCTTTTGCATGTTACACATGCGATTGTTTTGGATATATATAGATAGATATAGATATAAAATGATAGATAGCTAGATTGATACAGTATTGTGTAGAAGCTTGAAATATTACATTTAAAAACACACTCTTCAGTATTCTTTGCCACTAGTAGTTTAGAAAGGAAAATTACCTATAGGAGTGCGGGCTGTCGGAAAGTGAATGCGCTGGCGGCATTTAAAAGATGTGTCTGGGAATCTGCACTGGCCATTGCTGCAGAACTAGTCCCTAAATATCCAGCACTCAAGGTTTATTTTATTTTGAAAGCAAAACTACAAAGATACAGTAAATCGCATTAAGGCATGGGAGTAAGCAGTTCATTTTTTTTTTTTATATGCAGACTGTTATAAACAGGACTGTTCAGCAGTGCAGGTCAGAAATGAGAATGGGTGTTTATTATTTGACCCGGCATACATATTTCAACCAAATAATAAATGCTCTTTTTGTGTAAAACAAGCACTTTTAATATGAATAGAAAATCAAAGCAAATTGATACAAACCTGTCTGTTCAGCCAATTTATTTCTCTTCTGTTTTGATTTCACAATGCAGACTGCTCCTGTGATGTATATTTGCTAGTCCCATACTGTCACAATCCAGTAAAGCGCAGTGTTTCAGGGTTGCATAGCGTCTATCCGTACAAGGTGGAGAGCTCTAATCCACCACAAACCAGCGGCACTGGGCTGCCTTCCCCCGGCACTGCAGAGATCCAGACGTGGCTCTGGGCATTCACTCAGTTATGCTGACATTGTTCTCTACAGACGCCTTACGCTGTGCAGGACAGGAGCCGCTACTGAAGGGCTGAGCAGGGTTTCTTGGTAACAGTGTTTTGTTTTGTTTTTTTCTCTCCTTTTAAAAGCTAAAGCACAGGAGGGAGGGGTTGAGATTTTGGACCGCCTCTGATGTCATTACTGCTTAAACTGATCCTGGAGGAGACAAAAACAAACTCCTCCTCGAGTTCCTGAAAAAGAACCCGACTCTGAAACAAGGAATGATTGTGTACACGTCGGAAAGGGTATTGAATGGACAGGGGACTTCCTCTTCTGCTGTTTAAATGGAATGCCTCTTGCAGGTCTGGACTGGAAACTCATGTCATGTGCTCCCACACTCCCTAGTTTATTTCTTCATTCTTATCTTTCACCCTGTCAAGTTTCTGTTTTTTGTTTTTGCTGTACAGATTTTTTTATACTCCTAAAAAAAGGGTAGAGACAGTCATTCTTCACAAATAATAATAATAATAATTGAGCATTGCGAGAGAGACCTCTGGTTATGCAGTAGCAGCGTGTTTCTGTATTGGTAAAGAAGAAACCCGTGGAACAGTTGCATGAGTTTGTTTTCTAGTAGCCTAATCCAAAATACCTTTGTCCTATAATGCAAGCATGCTTGGCAGACATTAATATTGTATCATTTTTATGGTTGCATTTGTACATACTTTTAGTTTCAGGTTAAACTGATTTTTGTCCTTTTGAAACTAGCTGTTAAATAACGCTGGCTGTGCTTGACCAAAATACTTCTGCTGCAAAGGAAAACAAAAGCAAGGGGAAATTCATTTACAACTAATTTCCACCAGAGTTAAATCATGGTCAGGCTTGTTATGCTTTCTGCATACAAGGTTATAAGAAAGCCTTTATTAATGACATTACCAGCCCAACAGTGCAGCTGTTGTCAGCTTGAATACCTTTCATTACACCCTCTGCAGGTAACTGTGAACTGACGGCTTAGACCATGTTTTTTCAATAAAATTGGGGCTGTATGCTGGGGGTTTTTTGAGCCTGAACTGACAGGTCTGTGACTCTGGACTAGATGTGTTTTACTGTGACAGTCCTGAGTCAGCTAGGGTCAGCCCTTTGGCTTAAACAGCAATCGTTCACACCACAACCCAGCAACCACTGAACAACTCAAACCCCTCCTGCCTCCCATGCTGGTCCAGGACTCCGAGCTTCTCAAACCCACAGTCTGCACAAAATGCAATGAAGTTGTTTCTCAACGAGACCTCTGTTACACTTTCAGTAAATCCTGGTTAGCGTGTACCGTAGGCGCTGCCAATCTGGGGAGACGAGGCTTTGAGACGGAGCCCACGGGACAGGACGAGTTTATTTTGAAACCAGCCTGTGGGGAAAATGAGCTATTCACAGGGAGCCCTCAACACATGATTGACAGCTTTAACAAAACATTCACTTTCTTTTTTTTTCCTAAAGGTATGCTGTACTGCCTTCAGCACTGTATGGATGCCCAGCAGAAATCTACAGCTTTGAATGCATCCTTGGACGTGGCCAGCATGCTGATATTGCCTTGTCTGTTGCAGGAATGTATCTGTCGGACCTGACGTACATCGACTCTGCCTACCCCTCCACAGGCAGCATCCTGGAGAACGAGCAGAGATCGACTTTAATGAACAACATCCTGAGAATCATCTCAGACCTGCAGCGATCCTGCGAGTATGGTAGGTAGAAAAGGGAGAAACCAGTCCTAAAGATGGAGACAGACTGGACAGCACTAACAGTCCCTATTCAAACTGGGCAGCACTAACAGGTCCCTATTCAAACTGGGCAGCAATAACGGGTCCCTATTCAAACTTGGCAGCACCAACAGGTCCCTATTCAAACTGGGCAGCACCAAAGGGTCCCTATTCAAACTGGGCAGCACCAACGGGTCCCTATTCAAACTAGGCAGCACTAACGGGTCCCTATTCATACTGGGCAGCACTAACGGGTCCCTATTCAAACTGGGCAGCACTAACGGGTCCCAGTTTGTCCTGCCACGTTGATTAGCCACGTCTGGTTTGTTTTCAGCTTAAGAAAATTTAAAATTATTTCGGAACCGGTTTTCATAATATTTGACTGATCATATAAAAAGTCTTTTTTATTGCCATGTAAAATAAATAATTCAAGAGTAATATAATTTCTTTGGACTGGAACCTGTATCCAGCTGGTGAGTTTGTTTTTGTTTCTTCTCCCTATATTATTTATTTGTTTATTTAGCAGATGCCTTTATCCAAGGCAACTTACAGAGACTAGGGTGTGTGAACTATGCATCAGCTGCAGAGTCACTTACAACTACGTCTCACCCGAAAGACGGAGCACAAGGAGGTTAAGTGACTTGCTCAGGGTCACACAATGAGTCAGTGGCTGAGGACCTCCTGGTTACAAGCCCTTTTCTTTAACCACTGGACCACACAGCCTCCCATATCCATGGGCCTGGCAGCCTTCCTGATCTGCACACATCTACTCTGCTGTAGATACTCCCCCTGAACGGGTACACTTCCTATCTGTTTCAATGAGCTTGTGGGTGGCAGGCTGGGATCTGGAAGTCCTCCTCCTCGTTTCTTGGCTCTGCTGGGATCCCAGCCTGACCAGTGGAGTCAAGATTCTGACACAAGCCTCCATTTTTGTTCTTCGATCACCAATGTAGGTCAAGAGGATATATTGGGCTTTGGCCAGGGTTACTGGAGTTAAAACAGAGCCCCAGTAATCCAGGCCTGTTCCTGAGCATAATTTATTTTTTTGTTTCCCTCTTAGAACATGTATCCATACTGCTACACAGTGCCCTTTCCTTAATGTAGCCATGCTTCAAGGAATTCTTATTTAGGAATTAAATCTGTGTCTGACCTCTCTGTTTCATCTTTCATCTAGATATACCAGTATTGCCTCATGTTCAGAAGTACTTCAACTCTGTCCAGTACATTGAAGAACTCCAGAAATTCGTAGAGGATGACAACTACAAGTAAGTAATTATTAGGTAACTCCTCTAGGGAGAGGAGTATGCACATTTGATGGTCCACCACCATCTACAGCTGAAAACTATACAGTCACATGTGTGTCCATAAAAAACCTTGAACCTGGAATTGTATAGAAATGTAAAACGTCATTCCTCATGTGGGGTGGGGGTGGGGGGGCTTGTTTAGTTTTCCTCAAAGCTTTTTGCAGCCACTCATCAGTCACTGTTGATTCAAATCACCTGGTGTTTTTGAGGCATTGTTAATTCAGTATGTCTCTATTCCTGTTGCACTGCTGTGTTATTTGAATTGAAAGTGAAGTGAAGTGACATGAAGTGAGGCTGAATGGTCCCTAGGAATATAGAAATTTAATCCCACTGTACACCTCTGGACGGCACCAGTTTCTACCGACCTTGCTGGTGACCCTGGCTCAGTAGACGGGTGTTCCTGGGTGAGGGGAGCTTTTCCTCCTCCCTGCGGGGTCCACTGCTCATGGGCAGCAGGACCCACATCTATGGGAGGGGAGAGAATACCTGTCATCACTTCCACAGATGAGTGGGACTCCCTTGTGCGAGTAATTCACTCTTCAGAATTGGACGTCCTGTCAGCACAAAGAAACCTCTTCACTCTGTCCCTCTGCTGCGGTGAATACAGCCTCCAAGTGCAGTAGTGTCTTAGTTTAAATCCATACTGACTATAATTAAATGGATACTTTCAAAGCCTTGTTTGTGCTGCTGCTGCTGAGGACAAGTTACCCCTGACAGTCGAGCACTGATAAGAGAGGACTGTATCTGTTCGTTTGTCACTCTGTTTTTCCTGTAGTACCTAGATATCTGCTTATCAAGTTGTGTGGAAACATTCTTTACCACTCTTCTTCATCCTTCTTGCAGGCTGTCACTGAAGATCGAGCCAGCCACAAGCACTCCTCGTTCCACAGCATCTCGGGAGGATTTAGTAGGTAAGGGATTGGACATTTTAACACACAGGTTTATTTAACTTGGTGTAAGGTATAGAAAGGAATCCTCTGAGAACTGGAAAAGCTATATCGCAAATCTTGCAATAAGGTTCATGAGGAGTTGAAAACCATGAGTCTTGGTGTAGTGGTTACAGATGAGGACTGGCGAGGCAGAAGCAGGGGTGCTCTGTACTGTAGTTCAAGCTGCAGGCTGGCGTGTAGCGGTTACAGATGAGGACTGGGAAACAGGTTGGCCTGTTGTGTTAGAGGTGAGGACTGGGAGGTGGGATTTGCATTGTGGATGGAGCAGCTTTGAGGCTGTTTGACCTAAGAGTTGTAGACTGGATCATTGTAGAGCTTCTTTTGTTTTCTTGTTTTTTTTTATGAGGATGTTTTTGACTGGCTGTCCTCTGCTCTCTGCTCTCCCCCAGGTCCCGACGCAGTGGCCTCCCCCCAGAGTGGCCGACGGAATGTAGCGGGAGAGGGGGGCGCGTTATCCAAAGTGCCCCCACGCCCCATCGCCCGAAACCTCATACCCTACGGACACAGGAAGTGCCACAGCTTGGGATACAAGTCAGTACAAGGCGATGGGCTTTTAAACATTGGACATTTTGCTTGTGCCAGAATCTCTTGCTTGTCCTCTTTTCCTGCTTGTAATATGGTTCTAATTGATTAATAAAATACTCTAGTGGAATGCTGTCGGTTAGAGTCACCCCGTTAGCGATTTGATTTATTTGACATACTTTTTTTTTTTTTTTTTTTATCAAACCTGTTTTTTCATGGCTTGGCCAGCGTCCTGGTGTTACGGCTTGATGACCAAGTGATTTGTATTGTTTGTTACTTTGCCCCCTGTTGATGATTTCACGCTGACTCAGGTTGCTTTGTGTGTGTTTTGTCTCCCAGCTTCATTCACAAGATGAACACAGCAGAGTTTAAAAGCGCCACCTTCCCCAACGCGGGCTCTCGACACCTGCTGGACGACAGCGTGATGGAGAGCCACACCTCCTCACGGGGGCAGGCCGAGAGCTCCACCCTCTCCAGCGGCATCTCGCTAGGTAATGGGAGAGTGGGGGAGGGCATCTCGCTAGGTAACGGGAGAGTGGGGGAGGGCAGAGAGCTCCACCCTCTCCAGCGGCATCTCGCTAGGTAACGGGAGAGTGGGGGAGGGCAGAGAGCTCCACCCTCTCCAGCGGCATCTCGCTAGGTAACGGGAGAGTGGGGGAGGGCAGAGAGCTCCACCCTCTCCAGCTGCATCTCGCTAGATAACGGGAGAGCGGCGCGGGGTTGGAGGGGCAGAGAGTTCCACTTGTCTCGTAAACGCATACAGAAATGTATAAATGATGATGGTTGCAAACTATCAGGAACCAGCTAAAATACTGTGCTTGTTTCTATTACAGGAAAGAGATGTTGTATTTTTAGGGTTATATGAACTGCAGTGAATCAATAACACTGCTCCCTAACACTAGATTAGCAGCCGCTGTTTAATAATATCAAGAGACCCCTATGTTGTTAGCTTACGGGGAGCATTAAAGTTAATAATAATAATAATAATAATTTAAAAGCGTACTTTCCTTTTAAACGTACTTTCTCATGTATTCTTGTTCTTTTAAATTCCCTTGAAATTGTTCTGGAAAGCAATTTTTTTTAGTATCAAAATTTACCTTCTGTTTTTATTCAAGCAGTAGACATTTGAACTGGGTTCATTACTGTAGGTGCATTTTATGGCCTTCATAAAGCAGAAGATTGACAGCCTCCTTGTATGTGAATGCTTCTGACTGGCATTATCATCTTTTGTGTGTGCAGGGAGCAGTGAAGGATCAGAACTCAGTGAAGAGACTTCTTGGCCTGCTTTTGAGAGGTAAGGATAACAGCAGCCTGCATTGTATCACCCATACACAATACTGACGGGCTCAGTCAAAGAGAAAATAAACAGAAAACTGGCATCTCAATACTAGAGATCATGGAGCCTGCAAAGTCAATGCAAAGTACATAAGAGCCAGCGGAAATCAAATACAGGAGATGTCAGTAACAGGCACCTTTCAGCCAGCAATGGAATAGACTGGAACAGTCATGTCCTATTCCAAAAGAGCAGAGTTTATAGTTTCACATATTGTGTTGGTTTGAAATGGGCAGGATTTTATGTTTTGTAATCAGGAGGAAAAATACAGATTGATAAGCAAACGCCCTAGCAGACGCCCTTATCCAGGACGACTTGCAATTGTTACAAGATATCTGCTGCCCCTAATTGCCTGTATTTTGAGAAATACATGAAAATTCCATAGTTCACTCCATTAATTTTTTTTTTTTTTTTTTTTTAAATCAACGCATTGGAATGTCGCCATATGCTGTATTTCATATCTCAAGGACGTACAAGCAAGTGCATATGACTATGTATGCATTTTAATAACCTTCAATTCTACATGTATTTGTTCCCTTCAAAACATATCCTGAAATCCAACAGGCACCGCTTCTATCACTCCCTCGGCCCTGTAACAAGGGTGGCAAGAAACCCCCATCGAGGACACCAGAAAGCCAGCAGGTACAGTCCCCACCAGCCTGGTGGGGTCATTAGTAGGGTGCTGGTTTGTTTGGGGTGCAATGAGGTGGTGGACTTTCTCCTGTGTGATTTCTGTTCCTTGTCCCTCCCATTAGTATCCTGCTAATATTATTATTATTATTAGTTTATTTAGCAGACGCCTTTATCCAAGGCGACTTACAGAGACTAGGGTGTGTGAACTATGCATCAGCTGCAGAGTCACTTACAACTACGTCTCACCCGAAAGACGGAGCACAAGGAGGTGAAGTGACTTGCTCAGGGTCACACAATGAGTCAGTGGCTGAGGTGGGGTTTGAACCGGGGACCTCCTGGTTACAAGCCCTTTTCTTTAACCACAGGACCACACAGCCTCCTATATAATAGTGGTGGAGGGCTCCATGCAGTGTCGTCACTTTCCTTTCCAAACGTGTGATGTTGCCTCCTTTCCTCCTCAGATTCTTACTGCTTTTGCTTTTCAGTTTCAAACTGACCCCCCATTTAATAAAGGACTTGCATCCCTGAGACCAGGTTACAAGACTAGAGCAGAAAATGTTTACTCTTTCTTGTAGGACTCCCAGCAGCCTTGAATTAAGCACAAAGGATCGGCAGCATGCAGTCACTCACACTCACTCACTCACTCACTCACTCACACACACATACACAGGCTTCACATGAATGCTCTATGCTTATTGGGTGCTGGGCTCAGATTAACCCAATATGTGCAAAGTGAGGACCAAATGAAACCAGCAGCACAGCGAGGGCATGTTGGTGATGAGAAAGCAGCTTGAGTTGAATCCCTTTGTAAACAAAAACCAACAGGCAGATAGGTACAGTGTAACAGATTTAATGCACAGCTCCTCGTTCTGATAGCAGGAGCACCCAGTGTTTTGGAGAAAGTGATTCCCCCACGCAGCTGGTAGAAATGGTGTTTAGAAGTGTGCTTGTGTGGGGCAGGGAATCCCTTCTTAGCTATCCACTGTGCATTAATACCGTTCTGTGCTGTGAAAGGTTTGAAATCTTAAATAATGATTCATTCATTCACTGCTGAAAATGTGTCTGTGTGTTTTGTTTGACTTTTCAATCAGTGGCCCAGGCAAAACAGCCCCCTGAGATGTATGGTAGCTGTGTGATAAGGGTCTGCTGCACAGCCAGATGGCAAAGTGCCACCACACTTTTAAACAGTTCGGCGTGACTGGCAGTGGAGTGACATCAGCGTTACTTGATTTTTCTGTGTCGAATTTGCTCAGAGATGTAATCATTTCTTGACAAGCCTAGCCTAGCGAAAGTAATTGCGCTTTCTCTGCTGGAACACAGAGTATGATTCAATCAATTATATTTTTTTATGGTGTTATGCACAGGGTTTTTTTTCCGTTTGTTTTTTGTTGTTTTTTACCAATCAATTCTGGTAGCAAAGTAGTGTTTGACTACGTCTTAACTTCAGCCTGGAAATGAAGCACACAGCACAACCACATGGGTGAATGGGGGTGGAGGGGAGAGTCCATAGGGTACAGAGAACCACAGAGCTGTGCCTGTAGAGCTGCTCTGTTCCCTGTCATTAAGTGAGCCCCATCTCTCCAGTTCTGCAGAGTCCGAGGACCTGGCAGTGCACCTGTACCCGGGGGCCGTGACCGTGCAGGGGGTCCTGCGAAGGAAAACCCTTCTCAAAGAGGGGAAGAAGCCAACGGTAGGACACCACATTGTCACAATACCCCATTGTTTCACAGACTCTGAGTAGCTGCGCTAATCTCAGACTACCTTGCCTAAGTTAAGATAAAGTAGTCAAGATTAGCGAGACCAGCAGAGAGAAATACCTGACACCTAAAATAAGCTTGAGCAATCCATTGAATGAGTGAGTTAATGGAAAAAGAACAAAAGTACTGCCCTGACCCAAACACACCTTAGGATTATTAACACAGTCCAAATTCAGTGTATTTTTTATAGAGACCGATGGTAGTATATCCCATCCGAAAGTACACGATGAAACAACATTTTCCTAAAACATGTGTACAATTACACTTAGTAAACGGAATGAAACCAGCTCTGACGTTCATGGCTGTTGAAGCATGCCCAGTTCTGGAGAGCAGGGCCTGGTGCACCTCTTTGAATTCTGAGTCCCGTGCAAACTTGGCTTTGATTCGCATTTCTGATTGCTCTGTGAAACGGGGATACTGCCTCAGCCCTGCAGTTTGTTGAAAGGTGTACCGTAAGACAGGCTGAGCTTTTCAGTATGACTATTTCTTATTTTTACTAGTCCCCATGCAGTTGTGCAGGAATGGGTATTTTATGGTTAATGTACTTTTATAGAACGTGCTATCCAAACACTGCACATTTTCCAACTGGGAATGTGTTTTGCACAGTATTTTCTGCTACTAATAAATACAAACCCGATCAGGCAAAAAGCACTGATGGAAAATTGAAACAGTTCTATTGAAGAATAATGATTTACACCTGCTTTCATTTCTTAATGATCTCAAAGAGGATACACAGGGACCCTCACGTGATCCTCTCTATAATCATGTATTCTTTATCATGGGCTTGAAGAATAATACAAATAGGATTTATTTCTTGTATTGAAATGTGACATTGCAGGTCGCCTCCTGGACAAAATACTGGGTAGCTCTGTGTGGGACTCAGCTCTTCTACTACCCTGCCAAGTCCCTGAAAGCCACGGAGAGAAAGCATGTAAGTGTTTCCCTGCTGCGCTCCACAAACGAAGACACAGACTTATCAGATCAACATTCATTCCAATAAAAGCAACCCACTTGCAGCATGTAGATTTATCTTCGTGTTCTACTTGAGGTACAGTTAATGGAAAAAGCATGCAGCCCTCGCTAGGGAGAACATCTACTTTATACATTACTGTATGAAAGTAGTGCAGGCCACACAGGGGGCTTGTCCTCCTAGGTGATTTCTTTTACCTAGTTAGTGTTCAGAAACGACAATGTTTACAGAGCAAATAGCTTCAAATGAAATGATATATATATATATATATATATATATATATATATATATATATATATATATATATATATATATATATTACACACCTTACTGTACCTTGGAACATTTGCAAATGTAATAAAAAGGGGCAGTTAAAACAGATATATAAATAAAACAAAAAATGTAATTTGCTACAGTGGTTCTTTAGGACAGAAATTAGCAATTAGTGAACTTTTCCCAAGGGGCTGGCTCAAAAAACATCAGAAATACTGTAGCTGTGTTTATCATTGCTAGAAGAAATGTATGTAAAAAAAATTTTTTTTAAAAAGTGCTCCATTTAGCAGGAGTTAAAACACAACTTTCGCAGCTGGCATGGATACGGTACCGTGCCTTACAGGAGCCTCTAGGGAGCAAACAAGGCAATTAATAGAGTGGTGCAGTAATCCACTCACCCGGATATCAGAGTCATCGATCAGATGTCTTTGCTCATGCTGAATAAAGACCCTTACATCATCATCTTCATCATAGTCAACAATGTGCCAGTTTCCATTCCTGCGTCGCTGTGGGGTAGATTACCAAGCCTTGGCTGATCACAATAAGCCTGGCACCCAGCTCTCTAACAGGGTCTGCTTCGCAGTACAGCCCTTTCTCCTCACAACTGGATGATTGAGTTTCCATGTAATTCAGAATGGGGCACAAATGAGCTCTTATTAATGCACAGTCACTAAAGCATTCCCTGCTTCCTGTTTTACTTGTGCTGGAGAATAGCAATATTTATAACCTCCAAACACACTGTATATTATCACAGCTGCCAGCACGACACTAGCCAATTCACTGTCCTGTTACAAATTAACCATGTCAGCTAGCGGGCTGTATACGGTTTGTGTGCGTGTGTGTTTTGTGTTTTCAAAACTGTTTATTTCACATATAAGCCATTACTGTTTCTGTAAGTTTAATGCTGTTTAATTGCTGCCGGTCTAAAATAAAACATACCTTGAATGGATCTTAATCGGCAGAGTTATCCCACAGGTCTGCTGCACTTGAAAAGGCAGAAATATCACTGTATGTAATGAGTGTTGAAATACTGAATGTACACACTGTATAATGGCTGTGGTTGTGCTAGTGCCCGCACCACTGCCTTGTAATGTGTTAACATTATGAGTCAGGCCTGGGGGAGCAGGGACGGTTACACAATACAATACAGTTTCTGTATGCTGCTCGGCTGCCTGCTCCATGTGCCTCTTATCCCATTGGATACGCTCAACAGGACCTGCCCACAAAACCCACAGCAACGCTCCCCACAGCTAAGCTCTCCTTATATTTAGAATTATATGCTGCATTTTGTCCATCAATCGGGGCGTGCTTTGGTTTTCAACCTCTTCAGCATTGCCACCATAGCTATACTTAGTCACATAAACGGCCCATGTGCGTGGTGTATTTGATCAACAATAATGAACAATGGTTCAGTTTGTTAGTGGCATGGTAGTGAATGGAGTGTTGGACTTGCTCCCCACCCCCCAAGATGATGATGTGGGCATTTAACTAACTTTCCAGTAATGGACTGTACCGTTTTGCCTATACCCTACCATTCTCTGTAAAGTAGTATTTGGTAACGAGGATCAGTTTCACTCTAGACACGGTTCTCAAACTGAAGCAACTTGGGTATGCCGCACAGAAATACAGGTAGGGTACATGTAGATTTGTTTTTTTAACTAAAGAATTGTACTATTCTTAACCGGATGGTCTTTTATAGCACAACTCTCTACAACATATTCACTGCAGTTGATTGAGCGGGTGGTTTCAAAATGTTGATAGTCGATTGAGATGGTGTGCTCTAGTGCTGATCCGTTGAGCTTTCAGTAGGTAATTTTCTTTTAATTTTGTTGTATTTTTTCCCCAGTTCAAGTCGACCTCCAGTAAGAGCACGTCGGTGCTGGGCTGGATGGCGATGATGGCAGATGACCCTGAGCACCCGGACGTGTTCCTGCTCACAGACTCTGAGCACGGTGAGTCAGTGAGGAGCCAGTGGACGAGACATGGGACTGCATACCAATCACTGGGCAAATACCATGCAGGACCTGGAGAACTGTGCAGACGTTCTGTCGCACCCCTGCCACGCCTCATACACTTTAAATACAGCAGATAACTATATGAACGGCCTCTGCTAACAGTGCATGCTGGCCCCAGGAGCTCCTGCATTGAAGAAGCTGATTCTGTGAATGAAGATATAGGATTACCTCCTTCATACCGCGGCCTATTTGAGATTTATCTTAGAAGGGTAATCCTGAGGCAGCTCCATTGATAGTGATGAACCCCTCTTTTAAAGCATCTGTGATTTTTTATTTATTTTCCATGTGTTTAAATTGCATTAAAAGAATTGTAAAGTGAAACGCTGTTGTCTTGAATGTGCCCTTTCAGGAAACTCCTACAAGTACCAGGCAGGGAACAGGATGAATGCCTTGCTGTGGTTTAAACACCTGAGTGCTGCCTGCCAAAGCAACAGACAGCAGGTAACCAGGCCCTGCCTTCTCATGCTCAGCCTTGTCAAAACAACATGTTCTAATGGATTGGTGCAGATGTCAGAATTGCATCAGAGTAATACTTTTGACCTGTGTTCTTGTTTCCCCTTCTGAAGGTTCCGACAAATTTAATGTCTTTTGAGTAGCTGCTGTGAACGAAGGACCAGGTGAACTGCTGTACAGAAAAGACTGTAAGGATACTGGGAGAGACTGAACCAGCAATCACTAACCCAGTGCCACAGCAGAGCCCAGCCTCGCTGAACAAGGCAACTAAAAGCACTAACATATGAAGGGGAGCTGAGCCCTGCAGCTTCAGAGGGGAGACACTGAAGACTGTATCAGAACTGCCATGGACTGTGTGCCCACTTTGCACTGAACGTGACCTGTGGAACCACTGCCTTAAGGAATGAGAGGGAAACAGAACCATTAAAGAGGCTTGACACCAAGTAGTGTGCGTGTCTGTTCCAGCAGCGCAGGTCACAGGGTGAATCTGGAGGACCTCCTCTTCAGCTCCCCCTCCCTTTTTAAACACCTGGGTGTTTTGTGTTTTAACAAAGGGGGTGTGTCTTGATCAGACTTGTTTTTTTTTTCTTTCCATCTCTGATCATTTGGTTGTAATCCCCATTATGCTATATTCTCCTGTGTGAATTTAGTTTCAAGCAATAGGAATGCTGTGTTGGATTTAATTTGCATTTGTCACAACCGCATAGCAGACCTTATTGAGCTGTTCTGGTAAGCTGCCAGTCGACCCACATTCAAGTGTCTGATGGGTTCGCAATTAGGGTTTGTTAGTTTACATGGTAAAAACCAAGAAATATAGAGCCAGCACATGGTGCAAAAATGTGGTTTGTGTTTTACCCTGACTGCCCTGTTTTTTTATTTTTATGGAAAGGTTATAGGGATGGGGGGCTGGTATTTGATATTCAAAAGGGTTCGAATCTTACAGGATTTTATAACACAACTATTTAAATAGTTTTCAGTTTTTGAAAACTTTGTAAGCACAGTTTCTAATCACTAATGTTAGTAATAAACTAGTAATCACTCACACTGATTCACCCTCTCAGTGCAAAGAAGTATCAGGATCTTTAACTCAGTGGGTGTTTGTTTGTGAACCTCGCTGTACTGCAGAGACACTAGACTGCTTCAGGTTCACTCGCATGACAGCACTTCCACTTCTCATTGTTAACCAGCAAAGCAGATACAGGTTTGGTCTTCACTTTCGCTTTGTCTACTCGGTCCAGCTCAAACTGAAAACACTTTGGGGAGTAAAAACCCATTTCTTTTCCCCGTAGTTGGCAGTATTACGATGTAGAAGTAGCTTGCACATGTCTAGGTTCTTTTTGTTACAATTGATTTCCCAAGTGTTTGTTTTGACGTGTTTTGTACCCTTTGTTTTTTCTTCTGATTGTTTGATCTTTGTGTAGATGTTCCTGTTGAGTTCTTTTTGGGCCACGCTGCTACAGCTAGTTTGGATTTCCAAGCTGTATTGATACACGTCGGCAGGGTGCTGGGTTTTGACTTTGCAAAGCTTCATTCGTAGAATTACTAACGCTTCCCAGCCATTCCAGCAGTGCAGTACAGTACAGTAGGGCCTGTTACGTTTCCATCACTTCATCTGTTTACACATTGACCCGTCAAGCTGAATCTATTAGCAGACATGTTCATGTCATGTTCTTACACTGGTGTTCTTCACATCCAAATCAAACTGGCTGCAATAGAAACAATTTTCACCCCCTGGATACCAGTGCAGTAATAGTTATCAAAGATACAAGCAACTGCTTGCTTCTAAACTCTCTTGTTGTTGTTGTGTGTGCGATTCACAATGTCTGGAATCCAAAAGAACTGGATTAAACATGGAAAAGCAACTGCAATGATAGTGGTATCCAGGGTTACAAAAAGAACAAGGTGGTCCTCATCGCTCGGGTAATATGTACTTTGTCTTTGTGCCCCAGGGGGCTTCCGATGCCCGACATTAACTGTGCAGTTCAGCAGCCCTGCAGCGGCACTCTGCCTCTTCCCTGGAAGCACCCAGCTTCAGTTTAGACTTGTGTTAATATACTTTCAACTCTCACACTGACGAGCTGTTGAGACCCTGAAGAACTGAAGGAACCAGTATTGACAAGGATACCATGAAATGAATTCACCTTTTTGGTTTTGTTAATTTTGACCTTTGTTGGGATTGATGACATGAATATTTATCAGGCTAGGAGTCAAGGTAAATAGGAGGGACTGGAAGGTGGTGTGGTTTGTACATGAGAATAGTTCAGATAAGGAGAGATTATACAGTGTTTCATGTATAGAGTGGTACCATCCATGCCAAAGTCGAGGCGCATTTAATGAGACTTTGACTTTTGAGTAAGACAAGAACAATGTGAACGCACACTGCGTTACCCACTCTCTGCTGTCCAGTGTAGGGTCTTGAACTTGGGTCACTGGTCCATGTATAGTAAGATCTAATGCTTTACCAAGAACTGGCCTGACGCAAGCCCCTTTTAGGCACTCCTCCAGGAACTCCTAATCTGAGCCAGACTGAGTTTACATTTTATTTATTGGGCTTCATCAAGTGTCATAAAAGAGCTTGTTTAATTTTGGGGGGGGAAAACTGGCTAAAGCACTGGCATAAATCAGACCCTGCTGGATTAATCTTCCTAAGATCCAGTATCTCGTGCGATCTTTAATATCAGTCGTTTTTAATAGAACACACGTTGCTAAGAAGACTAAACCCTGTTCCACCAGATTAAGAGCGTCCATGTGTCTCAGTCATTGAGCCACGATGTGAAGTCACACTACAAGCCCTTTCTGTGCTTTGGGATTGGCAGGTGCGAATGGTGATGATGCTGTACTGAGTACAGAGCTGCACTATGACCTCTGTTGTAGAGTGATGTGCTGTTTTTTGGGGCTTTGCTTTTTGTCTTGATTGTTTTGTTTCACTTGTTTTGTTTCATATATATATATAAGAAGTTGGAAAGCCTGTTTGTGCGCGTGTGTGATTTTACTGTGTGTGTTTGCACATAAGCTGTTGTTGGAACACTTTAGGTACTGATTTAAACTAATCTTTCCTACTGAAATAAACTACTTGAATTGTTACCGATCTCTGTGTTTATTTTGGTATAATTGTAGCATTTCTTTTTTCCAAATCTGACCGCAGACCCTGTGTGTGTGTGTGTGTGTGTAACCTGCAGTGATTGAAGGCCATTGTAGTTTACTGTCTGCATCCACACACAGGAATCCCTTTGGATTTATTAATGCTAGCATATCCAGAAAACGCTGAAGAAATGAACATTTAGACAGAAGTCTTAATTACTTTTTAAAGTAGATTATCCTGAAAGCTGTCTCTCCACCCCCCTCCCTGGCCCCCCATTTCAAATGGAATTCCTCGCAATCCCGACGGACAAGCATTTGATCCCGGCCTGACAAGCTGGAGCCATAAATTTCGGACCTCCCTCCCTCCCTGTACATCCAGAGTATATTTTTCCACAGGTCTGGCCTCGCAACCAGGATTATGTCTGCGGTTACGTAACTTCAGAGGGAAACTTTGTGATTTGATTGAATAGTTGTTGTTCTTCTCACAGATTACACTCTCCTGTATATTCGCGAGCAGGCTGTGTACTTCCCTTACAGTACGAGTGGCTGTATTCATGGGCTTGGTCCACACAAACTCCAGGGGCCGTGGTTCCATAGTGCCAAACACAGCTCTGTAACCTGTGTGGCTTTACAAGAGATGGTCATAGAAAGTCTTGCATTGCTCTGCATGTGAGCTACAGTCCTCCATAATCCAGCCTCCTGTGCATTCCTCAGAAAGCATATTGTGATGGTTCACTGATGTTTATTTTAACTCTCTAAGGTAGTTTAGCTGTTCAGCTGTCCTCGCCTTTTTAAGACACTTTGTCACAATATGTGAGCATCCACTTGCTGCAGAGGGAGGTTATTATAATTGACATCTTGACTCCAGTCCCTCAAGAAGCAAAACAGGAAATCATCACTTTTTCTTCAAATTGTGTTTTTGGCACCATGTACTGAACAAGACGCTTTGTATTTTCTACTTGGCTTTCATGTGTGTGTTTATTGGACCACTGGCTGTGGCAATGCTGTCTTAGCGTGACAGCAAAGGGTTAGAAGGTATGGCAACGTCCATAGTGAGTGGAACACACTTGTCTCATTGACGCAGGAGATAGATGATAATTGTACACTCTGCTTAAGACAGAAACAAAACTAATCCGAAGCTGATTTTCCATTGAGAACAGCTGAGAGGAAACCGCCGGGATTGTGTCCTCTGAGTTGAGGTAATAAAAGACGAGGTTATGAACTATGCAAATGTATTGTTCTTTTCCTTTTTCATGAGAAATGTAGCTGAATGGCTTTATTTCTGTGAGGGAGACTAAAGCCCCCTGCCTGTTTATCTGCTCAATCGGGAGATGAAGCAAAGGAATAAACCAAGAGGCTATGAGAGGAGACCTAGACCTGCTAGTACAGTAATACCACCCCCTGCCCTCAACTGAGCCACACTGCCTCCCTGCCAGTCCCTCTGCCTTCAACAGAGCCACACTGCATCCCTGCCAGTCCCCCTGCCCTCAACTGAACCACACTGCCTCGCAACCAGTCCCTCTCAGCTTTAACCACTAGATCACACTGCCTCCCTGCCTCCCAGTCTCTCAGCTCTAACCACTAGGTCACACTGCCTCCCAGTCCCTCAGCTCTAACCACTAGACTACACTGCCTCCCTCCCAGTCCCTCCGCTCTAACCACTAGACCACACTGCCCCCAAGTCTCTCAGCTCTAACCACTAGCCTACACTGCCTGCCTCTCTGCCAGTCCCTGGGCTGAGATGAGATGTCTTGTTTCCGCTGTGTGATTGTGCTGCACAGGGTCTCTCCCCTGCTCGGTTGCTATGCTCTTGTTGACATTGTAACCTCGGCACTGGCAGCTGCACGCTCTGCACCAGTCCGCTTCATATTTATTTTCCTTTTTTCTTCATTAACCTTGAGATGGTGTCCAGCAGGGACTTCGTGAAACATATGGAAAGACCTTTTAAGGTTTTTTCTTTTGTGTTTTCTTTTTTCCTCTTGACAAGTTTGAGCATTTTCATGTACTTGTAATTATGATCTGTATTGCAGAGGCAAATACAGGAAACCCTGCCCTAGTAATCCAGGTTAACATCTTCCCCTTCTGCGCACGGACTGAGGATGTGTGTGTGTGTGTGTGTGTGTGTGTGTGTGTGTGTGTGTGTGTGTGTGTGTGTGTGTGTGTCTCTCTCCCAGGAGGAAGTGCTGGAGCACTCAGGTGTTTCCCATGGGAATGGGAATGGGGGTGATGGATTAGCATCAACGCTTATTTTATTTCTATCTGGAGTGTGACAGTTGTTGGGTTATTTTATATAACTATTTTATTTTATATATTTTTTATTGGTAGTAAAACCCAGGTTTGATATCCATTAAAGAGCTCAGTAAAATAACAGCATCTGGAAACTTTAAAAAACCAGAGAGGGTTTCCGAAGGAAGCAGGACACAAGATTGAGCTTTAATGTTATCAACTGGGGAAAGCTCTTTAAGGGTTAGAGCTGAGGGGCTGGGAGGGAGTCAGTGTGGCACAGTGGTTAAAGCTGAGAGACTGGGAGGGAGGCAGCGAGGTCTAGTGGTTAGAGCTGAGGGACTGGGAGGGAGGCAGCGGGGTCTAGTGGTTAGAGCTGAGGGACTGGGAGGGAGGCAGCGGGGTCTAGTGGTTAGAGCTGAGAGACTGGGAGGGAGGCAGCGAGGTCTAGTGGTTAGAGCTGAGAGACTGGGAGGGAGGCAGCGGGGTCTAGTGGTTAGAGCTGAGGGACTGGGAGGGAGGCAGCGAGGTCTAGTGGTTAGAGCTGAGAGACGGAGGGAGGCAGCGAGGTCTAGTGGTTAGAGCTGAGAGACTGGGAGGGAGGCAGCGGGGTCTAGTGGTTAGAGCTGAGGTACTGGGAGGGAGGCAGCGGGGTCTAGTGGTTAGAGCTGAGGGACTGGGAGGGAGGCAGCGAGGTCTAGTGGTTAGAGCTGAGAGACGGAGGGAGGCAGCGAGGTCTAGTGGTTAGAGCTGAGAGACTGGGAGGGAGGCAGCGGGGTCTAGTGGTTAGAGCTGAGGGACTGGGAGGGAGGCAGCGAGGTCTAGTGGTTAGAGCTGAGGGACTGGGAGGGAGGCAGCGAGGTCTAGTGGTTAGAGCTGAGGGACTGGGAGTGAACGGACAGCAGTCATCACAATGAGGTTTGTTTATTTTTTGTTTTGTTGCTGGCGTTCGGAAATTTGTTCAGTTTTTTTGTTTTGTTTTTGTTTTTTTTTCCTTTTGTACCGCATCTGTAATGTTATATTAAAGAATGTCATTTTATATTAAATAATTTATTTTTGAATTCCACTGTCTTTTTTTTCTTTGTTTGTCTGCAGACATTTCCCTGCCCAGGTACGCAGAGCTTGAGCATCAGGAGAAATGGCAGCTTGTTCTCTCAATACAAACCCTTGACTCCTTCCTCTAATGAGCTCCTGCTTTCTGTGAGCCACTGGTATCCCTGTAATGAATGAAAACATCTCCCCTGCCTTGCTCGACGCCTGTAGCTGCAACACCAAACTCTGCCCTTCCTGTAGAGAGAGAGAGAGAGAGAGAGAGAGAGAGAGAGCTCCACCTTTTCGTTTGTTTTTTCTCCCGAGAGGAGACAGCTTACCAGTACACCTGTGCTTTCTGAGGTCGCTGTGCCTCCACCTCAGCCCCTCAGCTCAGACCACTGGACCACACTGCCTCCCTCCCTCCTAGTCCCTCAGCTCAGACCACTGGACCACACTGCCTCCCTCCCTCCCAGTCCCTCAGCTTAGACCACTGGACCACACTGCCTCCCTCCCTCCCAATCCCTCAGCTCAGACCACTGGACCACACTGCCTCCCTCCCTCCCAATCCCTCAGCTCAGACCACTGGATCACACTGCCTCCCTCCCTCCCAATCCCTCAGCTCAGACCACTGGATCACACTGCCTCCCTCCCTCCCAGTCCCTCAGCTCAGACCACTGGACCACACTGCCTCCCTCCCTCCGTCCCTGTCCCTCAGCTCAGACCACAGGACCACACTCACTCCCTCCCAGTCCCTCAGCTCAGACCACTGGACCACACTCCCTCCCTACCAGTCTCTCAGCTCTTGTAGTGGCACAGTGATCTAATACTGCAGAATTCTATTTATCTGATTTCACTGTAAAAAAAAATATTGGTGAGTGTGCTTCCTTCTGGTTGATCAGTCCGATAATCAAATGAGAATTGTAATGCAGCAGTGCCCCCTGCTGGTAGAGAGAGGTGAGGACAGTGAGCAGCCTCTCGGATTGTCTAGACCAGTCCCTCGTCCCTCACTGCTCTGATACCCCACACCAGAGCAGGGTGTCGATTCCACCAGGAACTATAAATCAGCCGTGTGCCCCGTGTTCATGACACGGCACTGACAGACACCAGTGCACACCTGAAGCAGGCGCATGCGGAGTAGACCCAGCTGGATGGCTGATATGGCTGCGGCCATCAGACCCAACAGTTTCTGGCACAATCTTAGAGTCACCTGCGCCCCCTTTTGAAACAGGGAGAGGTGCCCTTGGATAGCTGCTACTCTGTCGTCCGACAGGTACACACACATCGTCTTGGAGTCTAGCCGGAGCCTGAAGTACATGGTGCACTGCACCGGTGTAAGCCGACTCTTTGCATCGTTGATGGTGAGGCCAAGCCTCGCCAGATGTTCTGTCACGACCACCGTGTGGCCCACTGCTCCTTCCCGTGACTGAGAACAGATCAACCAGTCGTCGAGTTTATTACTCTGATCCCCTGCAGCCGCAAGGGGGCCAGGATAGCATCTATGCACTTTGAGAACGTACAAGGAGCTAGGGAGAGGCCGAATGGCAGCACAGAGAAGCGAAGATATTTTCTGTGCTGTGGACGAATGGGAACGTGGAAATACGTGTCCCATAAGTCCACGGTGGTGAACCAGTCGCCCGGCTAGACAGACTGGAGAGTGCGACAGTGAGTCAACATGTGGAATCTCCTTTCTTTTAAGAACCCGTTGAGAAGCCTCAGATCTATGACGCCCTGCATTCCCTGTGCCTGTTTGCTGGTGTCGCTGCTGTGGCCTGTAGGTGGTGCCTTAGGTCACCCAGTGGAGCCGTGGGGACCGGAACTGTCCGTGTTTGAAGAGCTCGCCAGCAGTTCAACCTACCCCACGTGGGAGCGCGGGGAGGGAGCAGCGTGGCTACCTGCCAGGACCCCTCACGTTTCCGGTGGGATCTCTGTAGAATCTCCTCCATGGCTGGCCTGTAGGTGTGCCCCACGGACATCGGCGCATCCAGTAGTGCTGCCTTATCTGCGTCAGGGGACTCTGGCTTGCGACAGCCACAGCTGTCTGTGAGCCTCCACTAAACTAGCCAGGCTCCGGCCAAGAGCTTACCCTTGAGGGCCGGAGATCTGGAGCAGCGTGCTGGACAGGAGGCGGAGTGCTGGGAGCGGGGCCTCACGCAGTACACCATCCAAATAGGCCGTCGGCACGTGTTTGCCAGGCGGATTGCCTGTGCCTCCTTTGCATACACCCTCTTGAGGTGCGTTTCCGTGACCCTGCACTGCAAGTTCGGACACGCCGGGTCCCTGGCCAATCCCCCCACCGGCGGAGCCTTAACTAAGGCCGCGATGGTGGAGTTCACAGGGGAAACCCCACTAGGCCCAGTTTGTCTCTGCTTTCTAGGGAGGCAAGCAGTGCAGCCTCATCAATGCCAATGTTGAGTCTGACAGCTGAGGAGCTCAAGTTTCTAAGGCAGCCTCAGGTTCCTTTCCTATCTACATATATGAGGAGAAGGAGGCCCTGTCCCAGGAGGCCACTATGGAGCGCGTGTCTTCCTGTGCCAGCTGGGATATGCCTTCCTGCGCACCCTGATCTCCCCTAGGGCAGGGAAGGTGCGGTGGCATTGGGGCTGGGGCCAACCTGGGCCATCTGGGCTTTGAGGTCCATGATGTCCCTGTCCTGCCTAGAGCGCTTCTCCCGTCTCGCCTGCGCTAGGAATATCCAGCAGGGGTTCCTGGGACAATTCCTCGGGAGGGGGTTCTGGGGCTCCAAGAGCATTCCTTTCAGAAATGTATTTTTGCACGGTAGCTGCTTTTCTTGAATTTTGTAATGAGGTTGCATCTGAGGTGGCGGCAGCAGCATTTTCAGTACTTGTTTTTAAATCCTCTAACGTTTCAGAAACATTAGCGCTATGCATGGAAAAGACTGACCTGCTTCATTACAGTCATTCGCTTTTCGAGGTTCACAAGTTTTCCACTTATGTTATCTTCTGGATAACATTTACATTAAAATAAAGCTAGATAATTAAGGAAACTTTAACCTAACTTTAAAGAAAATGAGATCGCATAGGCTCTTCACGGAGTAACGTTTTCATTTGAAACAATCACATGATCACGCTACCCACGAGCTGATGGCATCGCTGTATTTATATCACTGTTAGTACAGTAGCATGTGCTCCATGTAAAGGCTTTACTTTGGGGGTCCGCTGACTCGGCACTTATGGTCTTTTCTCAAAGCGGGAATCGGATTCACCTGAACATTTTTCACATTGGTTTCCAACATCGTTATGTCCGGTTCACAAAAATAAGGATGGCGAATAGGTGGTCATTGAATAAAACTGTGTCAACTGAAAATGCCATTTTTTATCTTAAAATGTATTGTTATATAAATGCATACCTTGCACAGCTGATTAACTAACTAACTAACTAACTAAATAAGTGCAATTAAGTAATTTTAAAATGTTGACCGTGTTCCCACTTTTGGCACCAAGTGCTGGAGACTGACCCATACCTTAGACCTACTTGATAGTGTGTAAACTCGACTCCAGGCACGTCTCTGTAAGCATTGAGCGCGCTGTTCTTATGAGAACACGGGGGTGCACGTCTCTCCGGGGTGTGTGTGCGTCTTTAAGAGAAGGGGCGGGTTCACTGTCGGCTGGAGTAGGAAGTTGGCGAGAGGAGAGAAACAGTGGCGGAAATACACGACAGCAACTCGAAAAGCAAAATAGGGTCCCTCATAAAGGTAATCTGTTAAACGAGAACATAAATAAATAAATAAACAAACCAAACGGGAAAATCTGCAGCCAGACGCGTGACTGAGGCGAGGTAAGCGTTATCGACACAAACCCGGGTATTCTGCATGAGAAATAACCGCATAGTGATAATAATAATAATGATGTGAATAAATAACATGACTGTGCGTGGTCATAGAAATGAGCCGTTACTATCTGAACTGCTTACTATTCGTGTAAACGCGTAGTTACTCTTAAAACGTTATCACGGGAAATTAAAGGACAGACAGACACTCCAAAATAAAACAAATAACGGAGCTCGTATTTCTGTGACAGTAATATATCGCATTCGCGGTGTGTGGTTATTGATCTTCTGTGTTGTTGTGGGTCTATCCTGGTTTAATTGTGTAGATCCTCGGTCGCTTTATTAGATGACATTGAACTGCAAAGATTTGACACGGACTCTAAATGAAGCCGAGATGTAATAACGTTAACGGCCGTGTGACCGGAGGGATTGATCTGGGGTTCAGGGAGACGCGATAGGAAAGCTCGAGGTTCCCGAGGGCTGTAGGCCTCTCTCTTGGTCAGCACGGTTCTGGGTGACGGGTCGTGTTGGCTGTAAATTTAACAAACACGGCGGCGCTGAAATGAATGATGAATGAATGAATGAATGAATGAATGTTCTGTGTGGCGTGAGAAACAACATGCCAGCGTGGCTGCCTTACAGGCGGTGTGTGAAGAGGGGTCTTCTTAAAGGGACAGGCTTACATATTAGAAATATAACGGCAAAACCAATATTGTCCGCATTAACTTAAGGCAAAAAAAAAAAAAATTTAGTAAGATGTCATCCATATTTTAAAACATATTGTCATTTGCACTGCCCTGTGACAAATCCGTGCTACCCCATAATGATATACTGCAGAGACGTGCGCGCTCTGCTGTCTCTGAACGCATCACTCTGCTGTCTCTGAAGGCATCACTCTGCTGTCTCTGAAGGCATCACTCTGCTGTCTCTGAAGGCATCACTCTGCTGTCTCTGAAGGCATCACTCTGCTGTCTCTGAAGGCATCACTCTGCTGTCTCTGAAGGCATCACTCTGCTGTCTCTGAAGGCATCACTCTGCTGTCTCTGAAGGCATCACTGCTGTCTCTGAAGGCATCACTGCTGTCTCTGAAGGCATCACTCTGCTGTCTCTGAAGGCATCACTCTGCTGTCTCTGAAGGCATCACTCTGCTGTCTCTGAAGGCATCACTCTGCTGTCTCTGAAGGCATCACTCTGCTGTCTCTGAAGGCATCACTCTGCTGTCTCTGAAGGCATCACTCTGCTGTCTCTGAAGGCATCACTGCTGTCTCTGAAGGCATCACTGCTGTCTCTGAAGGCATCACTCTGCTGTCTCTGAAGGCATCACTCTGCTGTCTCTGAAGGCATCACTCTGCTGTCTCTGAAGGCATCACTCTGCTGTCTCTGAAGGCATCACTCTGCTGTCTCTGAAGGCATCACTCTGCTGTCTCTGAAGGCATCACTCTGCTGTCTCTGAAGGCATCACTCTGCTGTCTCTGAAGGCATCACTCTGCTGTCTCTGAAGGCATCACTCTGCTGTCTCTGAAGGCATCACTCTGCTGTCTCTGAAGGCATCACTCTGCTGTCTCTGAAGGCATCACTCTGCTGTCTCTGAAGGCATCACTCTGCTGTCTCTGAAGGCATCACTCTGCTGTCTCTGAAGGCATCACTCTGCTGTCTCTGAAGGCATCACTCTGCTGTCTCTGAAGGCATCACTCTGCTGTCTCTGAAGGCATCACTCTGCTGTCTCTGAAGGCATCACTCTGCTGTCTCTGAAGGCATCACTCTGCTGTCTCTGAAGGCATCACTCTGCTGTCTCTGAAGGCATCACTCTGCTGTCTCTGAAGGCATCACTCTGCTGTCTCTGAAGGCATCACTCTGCTGTCTCTGAAGGCATCACTCTGCTGTCTCTGAAGGCATCACTCTGCTGTCTCTGAAGGCATCACTCTGCTGTCTCTGAAGGCATCACTCTGCTGTCTCTGAAGGCATCACTCTGCTGTCTCTGAAGGCATCACTCTGCTGTCTCTGAACGTATCACTCTGCTGTCTCTGAACGCATCACTCTGCTGTGCTCCTCACTTGCGTTTGACCCCTCTAATCTGTCTGGTAATTGGGCTGTAGGATCGAGCCGAGTATATGCCACTTCCTTTAACTATCCCAGCCCATGATGATGTGAGAGCAGTTGCAGAATGAAGGCGCTTCTAACTCGTAAGAGCTGGCCTGCTGAGAAACGGAGTAACACAGCTAGCATTGGATTCGGTTCCATTGCCGGAGGTGGGCTACGCTCCAGGATCAGGGCTGGTTTGGATGTGTGAGACAGCAGCTCTGCTGGGGTTTGTGTTACGTTTACATGCACAAGGATTTTTTTTTTTTTTTAATTGATTGTTTCTAATAACAGATGTGCAGAGTTTGCATGCCAAGCTCAGTGGGGTTCGGAGGATTCGATGCCTCTGCACCAGTGCGCTTGCGGTCTGCTGGGAAACCAGACTCCAGTCCCTATTGAACCCACATTTATATGCAGAGTGTGAGAAAGCAGAAGAGCTGTACCATACATACGCAGCCTGCAAGTACAGAACATCACACAGCTCCAGTACCCCCTCCTTCTACCCTCTCTGTCTCTCTCGCTGACCTTCCCTGGAGATGGTTCTGATTCTCAGCATCACAGCTGGTCGCCATGGCAACCTCTCCTCACTCCGGGCCCTGCATTCTGAAGCAGTGCTGTTTCCCCCTTTCACAGAGACAGAGACTGTGTGAAGAACCTGCACACTCCCAGCTACACACACACAGACACAGAGACTGAGTGACAGAACCTGCACACTCCCAGCTACACACACACACACACTGAGTGATAGAACCTGCACACTCCCAGCTACACACACACACACACACACACTGAGTGACAGAACCTGCACACTCCCAGCTACACACACACACACACACACACACTGAGTGACAGAACCTGCACACTCCCAGCTACACACACACACACACACTGAGTGATAGAACCTGCACACACACACACACTGAGTGACAGAACCTGCACACTCCCAGCTACACACACACACACACACACACTGAGTGACAGAACCTGCACACTCCCAGCTACACACACACACACACACACACTGAGTGATAGAACCTGCACACTCCCAGCTACACACACACACACACACACTGAGTGACAGAACCTGCACACTCCCAGCTACACACACACACACACACACACACACTGAGTGACAGAACCTGCACACTCCTAGCTACACACACACACACACTGAGTGATAGAACCTGCACACTCCCAGCTACACACACACACACACACACACACTGAGTGATAGAACCTGCACACTCCCAGCTACACACACAGACACAGAGACTGAGTGACAGAACCTGCACACTCCCAGCTATACACACACACACACACACACACCCAGAGACTGAGTGACAGAACCTGCACACTCCCAGCTACACACACACACAGACACAGAGACTGAGTGACAGAACCTGCACACTCCCAGCTACACACACAGACACAGAGACTGAGTGACAGAACCTGCACACTCCCAGCTATACACACACACACACACACACACAGAGACTGAGTGACAGAACCTGCACACTCCCACCTACACACACACACACACACACACACACAGAGTGATAGAACCTGCACACTCCCAGCTACACACACACACACAGACTGAGTGACAGAACCTGCACACTCCCAGCTACACACACACACACACACAGAGTGATAGAACCTGCACACTCCCAGCTACACACACACACAGAGACTGAGTGACAGAACCTGCACACTCCCAGCTACACTCACACACACAGACTGAGTGACAGAACCTGCACACTCCCAGCTACACACACACACACACACACACTGAGTGACAGAACCTGCACACTCCCAGCTACACACACACACACACACTGAATGACAGAACCTGCACACTCCCAGCTACACACACACACACACACACATACAGAGACTGTGTATAACGCGCATTCTGAACTGGGCCAGGCTGGAGTCTGGGTTCACACAGCGCGCATTGTCAGTGTGTCAGAGGGGTGAGAGGTGAGAAGACAGAGAGAGAGGTTCTGTCTGTTAGTTATTTCTGATGGGCCTCCCGTTCTCACCTGCCTGTGATCTATACCTCCCGTCCCTAGCAGAGAGAGAGAGACCACAGCGCCACGTCAGAACTGACACGCCCTGACCTCCTCGCCTCGCCATTCCTGATCTCCTTGAGGCCGACGGACTGCCTTTCTCGCTGAGGTAGGAGAGCGACAGGCAGACAGACAGGCTGATGCACAGAGCAGTTACAGTGCAGTCCAGTCTCCAGTGCTTGCTGTCTATTCACAGAGCAGTTACAGTGCAGTCCAGTCTCCAGTGCTTGCTGTCTATTCACAGAGCAGTTACAGTGCAGTCCAGTCTCCAGTGCTTGCTGTCTATTGAGAGAGGTTTAGAGCAGGGGTTTGAGCAAGGAGTTCATTGACAGCTGACTCATTACCGTGGTGAACTTTTATAAAGGTGGAGCCTGGGCACACCTGCCAGCAAATGGAAGGTAATGCTACGGTGACTGGGCTGGCCAGTGGGAGGGGCCGTGAGCTCAGTGCTGTCCAATGGGAGGGGCTGTAAGCTCAGCGCTGTCCATTGGGATGGGCTGTGAGCTCAGTGCTGTCCAATGGAAGGGGCTGTGAGCTCAGCAACAGACACGTGATTCGTCCTGCTCGTTCACAGGTGGCTCCTAATGAGAGGCGCTGTTATCATGTAAAACACACTTCATTAGGCAGGACTCGTTGGGGTAATGTAATTAGAGCCAGTAATGATTATTCAATCTCCAGAGAACTGCTAATTGAAGCTGGCTTGCACCTTTGTGCAGGACATCGTTCTGCGTTTTTATTATAGCTTAACGGAAACAAACAGGGGGCCTGTCCCATTGCCTCTCTGCTCCTGAACTGCCTGTCTCTGTGCGAGTGCCGGTCAGCCTCTCTGCTCCTGAGCTGCCTGTCTCTGTGTGAGTGCCGGTCAGCCTCTCTGCTCCTGAGCTGCCTGTCTCTGTGCGAGTGCCGGTCAGCCTCTCTGCTCCTGAGCTGCCTGTCTCTGTGTGAGTGCCGGTCAGCCTCTCTGCTCCTGAGCTGCCTGTCTCTGTGCGAGTGCCGGTCAGCCTCTCTGCTCCTGAGCTGCCTGTCTCTGTGTGAGTGCCGGTCAGCCTCTCTGCTCCTGAGCTGCCTGTCTCTGTGTGAGTGCCGGTCAGCCTCTCTGCTCCTGAGCTGCCTGTCTCTGTGCGAGTGCCGGTCAGCCTCTCTGCTCCTGAGCTGCCTGTCTCTGTGTGAGTGCTGTTCAGCCTCTCTGCTCCTGAAAAGACTTTTTTTCATTTATAATTTGTATTGAACCGTTATTACTGTGTCTGTGGCAGGCAGGCGACATGCTTACACACCAGGGCTAGACCGCGGAGAGGAGGAGGAGGAGATGAAGCTGAAGCAGAGGGTGGTCCTGCTGGCCGCACTGCTGGTGGTCCTCATCCTGGCCAAGGTGTTCCTGCTGGACGGGGGCGAGGGGTCGGCTGCGAGCCGGCAGGACCAGCGCGCCTTCCAGCGCATGGAGGCGGGTCTGCGGCTGCGGAGGGGGGCGCAGCTCGACCACACCCTGCAGTCCCCTGGGAGGTGGCGGCGCAGTGGGTGGGGCCGCGCGAGGTGTACCCTGACGAGACCCCTGAGCTGGGGGCCGTGCTCAGCGCCATGGCGACGGGCCGCGTGGAGCGCGCCGATGTCGGCTACAAGGGCACACAGCTCAAAGCCCTGCTGGTGCTGGAGGGGGGACAGAAGGTGGTCTTCAAACCCAGGAGGTAAGAGACACGGAGTGGGAGCACCTCCGCTCACTTCTGTTATGGGTTAGTGCCACAGCAACTGATTATTTGATTATTCCGATGGAGCGCTCCACAGAAAGCAGGGGCTGACAGTCATGGGAGGGTCGATCGGGCTGATTTACCTTTCAGAGTGAGGAAACAGCTGCTTGGGTTTGTGATGATCGCTGCTTTTCTTAGACTGGAGAGCAGCAATCCACACAAACCCAAGCAGCTGTTTGTTTGCTTGTTTCACTCTTAAAGGTAAACTAGCCTGATCAACACCATTGACCCTCCCCTGATTTCTGTGCAGTGATTAAAGCGAAGGGATGTCTGTCTGTCCCTGTCTCAGGTACAGCCGGGACCACGTGGTGGAGGGAGAGCCCTATGCCGGGTACGACAGACACAACGCTGAGGTGGCCGCCTTTCACCTGGACAGGTACCTAACGGAGGAGGAGTGTTTTATACTAGGCACCCTGTTTAACCAGACCTCCCTTTCTTCATCACATCATCACACAGGAGCGTGTGGACTCCAGTATGCACTGGCTGACAGTACACTGTGCTCTCTCACGGGACTCTTTGAGGAGTCTTTTCATTTTACTACATCTCTGGTTAAACAGGGCTTGGCATTTTTTAAATAAACTGATAAACCCTCTGAAACAAAAGCTTGTGGAAGGTTTCGTCATGAACCGCAAATTCAATTTAAATAATCAAAATGGGCTTCAAAAAAACAAACTAAAACAAACAGTCCTTACCAAAAGCATTCTTCAAAGCAGTCCTTAAGCATTCAGAGTAATGCCCACTGTCATGTTATAAATGTCTACGCTTTCCAGACAGTGAGGTTGCCTGTCCTGCTAACTAGGTGGGATCCTTTCAGACCCGACCTGACAAAGGTTTTGAGATCAGCCAGCTACTTTGAACCGGTGCGAATGGCCTCCTCTCGTTTGTAACTGTTCTTCTGCTCTGTGTCTCCTACAGGATCCTGGGTTTCCGCAGGGCGCCCCTAGTGGTGGGGAGGTTCATGAACCTGCGGACAGAGATCAAGCCTGTTGCTACCGATCAGCTCTTGAGCACCTTCCTGATGCAGGGTGAGGGGGGTGCATGCTTCTCTGTGGTACTCGGTGTCTGTGTGGAGAATGGGGATCCCTGCTTCTCTGTGGTGCTCGGTGTCTGTGTGGAGAATGGGGGTCCCTGCTTCTCTGTGGTGCTCCGTGTCTGTGTGGAGAATGGGGGTCCCTGCTTCTCTGTGGTGCTCCGTGTCTGTGTGGAAAATGGGGGTCCCTGCTTCTCTGTGGTGCTCCGTGTCTGTATGGAGAATGGGGGTCCCTGCTTCTCTGTGGTGCTCCGTGTCTGTATGGAGAATGGGGGTCCCTGCTTCTCTGTGGTGCTCCGTGTCTGTGTGGAAAATGGGGGTCCCTGCTTCTCTGTGGTGCTCCGTGTCTGTATGGAGAATGGGGGTCCCTGCTTCTCTGTGGTGCTCCGTGTCTGTGTGGAGAATGAGGATTCCCTGCCGCGCTCCACAGGACCTCTCAGTCTTTTACTCATCAGTCAATAACAAAATTAAATGGTATAAAATCAAAATAAAGGAAATGGAAAAATGAAAGTAAGCAGTGAGATAGAAGGAGGATTTGGGAATGTTCCCTTCATTCCAGATGGTCTGTCTCTCAATAAAGGGTCTGCGGACATTTTGTCTTCCTCCCTCTCTTGTTGAAGTCAGTTTGTAGAACTGGGTTTGAAGACTCTTCTTGGCGCTTTCCCTGCGTTTCTATCTTCTCCGGAGTGTGGTGCAGACGCAGGGATGGAAATAAGACTCCCATTGCATAGCAGTTGATCCATTCCTGGTTTTACTATGAGATTATTAAGACACACATGTGCTTGTTATCTGTACACCCTGGGGCTAATCAAGCTTGTAGTAAAACCTGGAATGGGTGCAAATGCTTTGCAATAGGAGTCTTATTTCTATCCCTGAACACACAAGACATTAAACTCAACTTAAAATAACACAAAAGGTCACACAGCAACTTTGAGTTTCTTCCTGTCTCCCAGGTAACAACACCTGTTTCTACGGGAAGTGTTATTACTGCCGGGAGAGCGAGCCGGCCTGCTTGCGGAGGGAGGTGATGGAGGGCTCGGTGACGCTCTGGCTGCCTGACGTGTGGCCCCTGCAGAAACACAGGCACCCCTGGGGCCGCACCTACCGAGAGGGCAAGCTAGCCAGGTGAGCTGGGGGTAAAGATTCCAGGTCTTTAGCCATTCATTAAAAGAGGATTACTTCTCTGGACCGGGAGCGAGTATGAAGTGTGTGTGTGATGGACGTAACTGTGCTGAGTGAGGGATCTTGGCTGTGTCGCTGTGTGTCAGGTGGGAGTATGATGAGTTACATGAAGCTGAGTGAGGGGTCTTGGCTGTGTGTGTCAGGTGGGAGTACGATGAGAGTTACATGAAGCTGAGTGAGGGGTCTTGGCTGTGTGTGTCAGGTGCGAGTACGATGAGAGTTACATGAAGCTGAGTGAGGGGTCTTGGCTGTGTCTCTGTGTGTCAGGTGGGAGTACGATGAGAGTTACTGCGAGGCTGTGATGAAGACGGCTCCATACGACTCTGGCCCGCGGCTCCTGGACGTCATCGACACGGCCATCTTCGATTACCTCATCGGCAACGCAGACCGCCATCACTACGAGAGCTTCCAGGACGACGGTGGAGCCAGCATGCTCATCCTGCTGGACAATGCCAAGAGGTACCAGCCCAGGGGTGGCAACGAGACTCCTATTGCACAGCAGTGTCACCCATTCCAGGCTTTACTACCAGCTTCATTAGCCCCAGTGTATAGAACAAACTCAGGTGTGTCTTATCAAACTCACTGACACTAGGAATGGATCAAAGTGATGTACAACAGGAGCCTTATTTTCATCTCTGCAGTCTCCTAGGACCCCAGCCCTGTCTTCCCAGTGTCTAAACTGGGAGACTTCTAGTGTGCCTGTCTAAAAACTAGGCGCGACTCCTGGGTATATCTTAGAGGAAACTGATGGTAACAGCTGAATACTTTCTGTTTCCTTAGTCATTTAAAGGTTTTCTTACATTTGATTGGTTGTTTTGAAGTTATCGAGACTCTGAGGGTACCGGCAAGATTTTCCAAATTCTTCTTGTATTTCTTCTGGGTACCTCTCAAAGATTAGAGAGTGGGCTGAGGAAGTCCTCCCTGTTCATCAGGACGCAAAGATTAGAGAGTGGGCTGAGGAAGTCCTCCCTGTTCATGAGGACGCAAAGATTAGAGAGTGGGCTGAGGAATTCCTCCCTGTTCATGAGGACGCAAAGATTAGAGAGTGGGCTGAGGAATTCCTCCCTGTTCACGAGGACGCAAAGATTAGAGAGTGGGCTGAGGAATTCCTCCCTGTTCATGAGGACGCAAAGATTAGAGAGTGGGCTGAGGAATTCCTTCCTGTTCATGAGGACATCACTGCTTTGCATCCTTAACACAACAGTGAGACGATTGCAATTCTATACACCCTTTGATATCGGTGGCAAATAGGCTTTAGAAATACAGTCCTGTGTGTCACAGAGCTGAAGACACAGTGTTTAGAAATACAGTCCCGTGTGTGACGGAGCTGAAGACACAGTGTTTAGAAATACAGTCCCGTGTGTGTCACAGAGCTGAAGACACAGTGTTTAGAAATACAGTCCCGTGTGTGTCACAGAGCTGAAGACACAGTGTTTAGAAATACAGTCCCGTGTGTGACGAAGCTGAAGACACAGTGTTTGTATTATTACTGCACTGGTGCTAAAAGCAGGTTTTATTGTTATGGTTTATTGATGTCTGTTATGTTTGTATTTATTACAGTTTTGGCAACCCTACCCAGGATGAGAGGAGTATCCTGGCCCCAGTGTACCAGTGCTGTATGTGAGTATCGCTCTCCTGCCCAGTGCACAAAACCTGAGACAGTGTCACCCTGTCCCCCTCACTCTCACTGTCCCCCAGTCTCTACACTGACCCCCTCGCTCTCCCTGTCCCTCAGTCTCTACACTGACCCCCTCGCCCTCCCTGTCCCTCAGTCTCTACACTGACCCCCTCGCTCTCCCTCAGTCTCTACACTGACCCCTCGCTCTCCCTCAGACTCTACACTGACCCCTCGCTCTCCCTGTCCCCAGTCTCTACACTGACCCCTCGCCCTCCCTGTCCCTCAGTCTCTACACTGACCCCTCGCTCTCCCTGTCCCTCAGTCTCTACACTGACCCTCTCGCTCTCCCTGTCCCTCAGTCTCTACACTGACCCTCTCGCTCTCCCTGTCCCTCAGTCTCTACACTGACCCTCTCGCTCTCCCTGTCCCCCAGTCTCTACACTGACCCCCTCGCTCTCCCTGTCCCTCAGTCTCTACACTGACCCCCTCGCTCTCCCTGTCCCTCAGTCTCTACACTGACCCTCTCGCTCTCCCTGTCCCTCAGTCTCTACACTGACCCTCTCGCTCTCCCTGTCCCCCAGTCTCTACACTGACCCCCTCGCCTCCCTGTCCCTCAGTCTCTACACTGACCCCTCGCTCTCCCTGTCCCTCAGTCTCTACACTGACCCCTCGCTCTCCCTGTCCCTCAGTCTCTACACTGACCCCTCGCTCTCCCTGTCCCTCAGTCTCTACACTGACCCCTCGCTCTCCCTGTCCCTCAGTCTCTACACTGACCCCTCGCTCTCCCTGTCCCTCAGTCTCTACACTGACCCCTCGCTCTCCCTGTCCCTCAGTCTCTACACTGACCCCTCGCTCTCCCTGTCCCTCAGTCTCTACACTGACCCCTCGCTCTCCCTGTCCCTCAGTCTCTACACTGACCCCTCGCTCTCCCTGTCCCTCAGTCTCTACACTGACCCCTCGCTCTCCCTGTCCCTCAGTCTCTACACTGACCCCTCGCTCTCCCTGTCCCTCAGTCTCTACACTGACCCCTCGCTCTCCCTGTCCCCAGTCTCTACACTGACCCCTCGCTCTCCCTGTCCCCCAGTCTCTACACTGACCCCTCGCTCTCCCTGTCCCTCAGTCTCTACACTGACCCCTCGCTCTCCCTGTCCCTCAGTCTCTACACTGACCCCTCGCTCTCCCTGTCCCTCAGTCTCTACACTGACCCTCCTCTCCCTGTCCCTCAGTCTCTACACTGACCCCTCGCTCTCCCTGTCCCCAGTCTCTACACTGACCCCTCGCTCTCCCTGTCCCTCAGTCTCTACACTGACCCCTCGCTCTCCCTGTCCCTCAGTCTCTACACTGACCCCTCGCTCTCCCTGTCCCTCAGTCTCTACACTGACCCCTCGCTCTCCCTGTCCCTCAGTCTCTACACTGACCCCTCGCTCTCCCTGTCCCTCAGTCTCTACACTGACCCCTCGCTCTCCCTGTCCCTCAGTCTCTACACTGACCCCTCGCTCTCCCTGTCCCTCAGTCTCTACACTGACCCCTCGCTCTCCCTGTCCCCAGTCTCTACACTGACCCCTCGCTCTCCCTGTCCCTCAGTCTCTACACTGACCCCCTCGCTCTCCCTGTCCCTCAGTCTCTACACTGACCCCCTCGCTCTCCCTGTCCCCCAGTCTCTACACTGACCCCTCGCTCTCCCTGTCCCTCAGTCTCTACACTGACCCCCTCGCTCTCCCTGTCCCTCAGTCTCTACACTGACCCCCTCGCTCTCCCTGTCCCTCAGTCTCTACACTGACCCCCTCGCTCTCCCTGTCCCTCAGTCTCTGCACTGACCCCCTCGCTCTCCCTGTCCCCCAGTCTCTACACTGACCCCCTCGCTCTCCCCCAGTCTCTACACTGACCCCTCGCTCTCCCTCAGTCTCTACACTGACCCCTCGCTCTCCCTGTCCCTCAGTCTCTACACTGACCCCTCGCCCTGTCCCTCAGTCTCTACACTGACCCCTCGCCTCCCCTGTCCCTCAGTCTCTACACTGACCCCCTCGCTCTCCCTGTCCCTCAGTCTCTACACTGACCCCCTCGCTCTCCCTGTCCCTCAGTCTCTACACTGACCCCCTCGCTCTCCCTGTCCCCAGTCTCTACACTGACCCCTCGCTCTCCCTGTCCCCAGTCTCTACACTGACCCCCTCGCTCTCCCTGTCCCCAGTCTCTACACTGACCCTCGCCTCCCTGTCCCTCAGTCTCTGCACTGACCCCCGCTCTCCCTGTCCCTCAGTCTCTGCACTGACCCCTCGCCTCCCTGTCCCCAGTCTCTACACTGACCCCCTCGCTCTCCCCCAGTCTCTACACTGACCCCTCGCTCTCCCCAGTCTCTACACTGACCCTCGCTCTCCCTCAGTCTCTACACTGACCCCCTCGCTCTCCCTGTCCCTCAGTCTCTACACTGACCCCCTCGCTCTCCCTCAGTCTCTGCACTGACCCCTCGCTCTCCCTGTCCCTCAGTCTCTACACTGACCCCTCGCTCTCCCTGTCCCTCAGTCTCTACACTGACCCCCTCGCTCTCCCTCAGTCTCTACACTGACCCCCCTCTCCCTCGCTCTCCCTCAGTCTCTACACTGACCCCCTCTCTCTCTCCCCTCAGGGTGCGCGTGTCCACGTGGAACCGGCTGACCCTGCTGCGGAACGGCGCTCTGAGCGCTGGCGATGCGGGCGCCACGGCGCACGACCCCTGCACCCCGCTCCTATCGGAGCCGCACCTGTCTCGCTGGACCGCGGCTGGAGAGCGTGCTGGCCACCGTGCAGCAGTGTGTGGAGACGCAGGGAGCCGAGAGCGTGCTGACCGAGGATCGCATGAAGCTCTCTCACTCCTAACCAGCAGGGGAGGCATGGCGAAACACAACACTGGGGACTGCTTGTTGTGTTTAGATCCCCCCCACCCACATCCCCCTAAAACACTCTAAACACTAAAACACTCTGAGAAGTGGAGGGGTTGGGAAGGGAGGACCTGCTGTAGCATTAATAGACTCACTTTTATTTTGAAAATGTGGGAAAGTAAAAAACTCTGAAGACCAGTGCTGTTGAATTCACAAGCGAGGAGAGGAGAACTCTGTGCAAAGACTAAAACTGGAGCCTGACGATGGGGGTGTATAGGTTGACTTTTAAATACATTTGCAAGAAAAGCCACAGCATGATCCGCACTGCAGCCAGAGGAGCTGGGAGGGGCCAGTCGGTCTGTGTGCTCACATAGCTAGAGATGCACCTGAAACACAGTACAGGATCACAATGGAATAAAGAGAGGGGGCAGGGTCACTACAGTACAGTGTGGACAGCAGGGTCACTACAGTACAGTGTGGACAGCAGGGTCCTTGCTGAAGCTGGGGGGTGCAGTGTGCTGCTGTTGGGAGATGATGAGGGGGGGTGTTAAATCAAGGGCTGAATCTGGGATAGTAATATAGAATGGGTCGGGATTCTTACTGGGACAGAGCTGGATTTTCTTTAATAAATTGCTGTGTGATCTTTCGAGTTTAATCTGTCTTGTGTGTTTTAGGGATGGAAATAAGACTCCTATTGCATGGCAGTGTCACCCATTCCAGGTTTTAATATGTGTTTGATTAGCCCCAGTGTGTATAGGTAGCAAGCTCAGGTGTGTCTTAAAGTCATAGTAAAACCAGGAATGGATCACACGGCTGTACAGCGGGAATTTTATTTCCAGCCCTGGTGTTTGTCACGAGTGTTCTTTTGTTTGTATTTTGATTGGCTGGGGGAGGGGCTCATAATGCAGCCCCCCTGTGCTGCTGGACCTGATTAAGGAACGGGCTCTGTTCACAAAGTCTCCACTCCTCTATGTTACTTCAAGTCTGGGAATGAAAACCAGGCTGATCCTAATCAAGCTGTTCTTGTCAGTCTTTTAAAAACAAAGCCAAAGGCAGACGAGAGCACTTCCATGGACATCAAAGCAGAAGGTATTACAGTGGCACTCGGTAGCAACCTCCTGTCACGCGGTAGACCGCCTACGTGCGGTGGTTGCTTCCTGGTACCTGCGCTCTCGGTCACATGGTCTTATTGCAGCTAGTGTCCAATCAGGGTCCTGGAGGAGCGTGGCGTAACAGCTAAAGTGAGATCATGATCTACTGTGGGGTCTGGATGGATGGAAGTTAAATCATTTACAACAGGGTTGGAACAGCTGCATTTTGCAAATGGAAGAGTAAAGCACAAGCTGGGAACCAGGTGGTTTGTCGAATAAGGCTAGTGGAGGCTGTGTGGTCCAGTGGTTAAATAAAAGGGCTTGTAACCAGGAGGGCCCTGGTTCAAATCCTGTCTAAGGCACTGACTCACTGGGACCTTGAGCAAGTCCCTTAATCTCCTTGTGCTCTGTCTTTTAGCTGATGCATAGCTCACACACCCTAGTCTCTGTACGTCACCTTGGAGAAAGGGGTCTGCTAAATAAACAAATAATAAGAGGACTTGTTTTGGTGATGTCTTGTAATGGATTCTGCTGGAGGTGTAAATGAATCCTCCACTTTTACACATTGCTAGGCAGTTGCTAGTGAACATTAACACTGAAATGCACTCCATGTTGCCAGCAAGTACTCTAGATCAGAACAAACAAACTGCAAACGACTGAAATGCAAACTAAAGCAGAATATCTTTGTGTAGTTGTAATACTTAACAGACCAACAAAAAACATGTTTGCACAGCAGAGCGTTGAGAGGAATGTCGACAGAGAAACAAGGACTCGGCGAGCGCTGATTGGTTAGGAGCGCAGTAAGACGGGAGATCCCCAAACGGCAACGAACAGCGAAGAAGAAAGATTCTCAAGGACCGCACTTGTGCTGTCCGGTGACAAGGTCAGTGGTTCGGACCGGACACTACAGATTCCCATAAAACATAAAACAGGATGCCCAGCCAGTTGGCCTTATCCTGGAGTTCCCTGAGGTTGCAATGTGATTTTTGACAGCTTGTGTAACATAATATAAACCTTGAGGTCCCGCCAGGACTGAAAGGGTTAAATTGGAATGGAGCCCAGGCGCAGGAATGCAGTGTAACTATGGAAACAGAATAAAAGCGATTAATCAATAAGAATTCCAAAACGAAACAAAGCGGAGTTTGTCGCATAGCAACTGGGACCATAGGGACCTGTCGTAAAGCGGTAGGCAGGCCTCTTACGATGACTGCAGTGCAGCGACGGAGCGGGGAGCCGAGTGAAGTGATGGCTTCCAATATTAGCGAGCTAGAAGCGGCCAAGAAAAACCTTAGCGAGGCGCTGGGAGAGAACATAAAGCAGTGAGTACAGAAATAGTACTAAGTGTTCAGAAATTAATATAGGCCAGCATTCAGGAAGGGGAAATTAGGCTGAAACAGGAACAGAATCGACGAAGGCCGAGCGAGCACCGACATTTCCTAGCAGGGACAGCCGGGTTATCGCGCTGATGAATTTAGAGTCAAGACTTGGGCAAAGGTTTTGGTCCCCATTTACTTGGATTTAGCACAGTACTTAATCAGTTGTATTCATTTGCAGGTGTTTAATGTTGTTGTTGTGTGTGGTTTTGTTGAAAATGTTCATGTTTACATAAACGAGACGAGAGAATACCCTTGCGTTGATATTTGAAGTTAATAGGGATTATGTCTTTTTAAAAAATGTGTATTCATTCATACACACACACACACATATATATATATATATATATATATATATATATATATATATATATATATATATATATATATATATATATATATATAATTAATAAAAATAAAACGTTCTCTGGTGTCTGGTGCGTTTCTTGCACAGAGCTCTGGTGTGCTGTGCGTTTCTTGCACAGTGCTCTGGTGTGCGGTGCGTTTCTTGCACAGTGCTCTGGTGTGCGGTGCGTTTCTTGCACAGAGCTCTGGTGTGCGGTGCGTTTCTTGCACAGTGCTCTGGTGTGCTGTGCGTTTCTTGCACAGTGCTCTGGTGTGCTGTGCGTTTCTTGCGCAGTGCTCTGGTGTGCTGTGCGTTTCTTGCACAGAGCTCTGGTGTGCTGTGCGTTTCTTGCACAGAGCTCTGGTGTGCGGTGCGTTTCTTGCACAGAGCTCTGGTGTTCTGTGCGTTTCTTGCACAGTGCTCTGGTGTTCTGTGCGTTTCTTGCACAGTGCTCTGGTGTGCTGTGCGTTTCTTGCACAGTGCTCTGGTGTGCGGTGCGTTTCTTGCACAGTGCTCTGGTGTGCGGTGCGTTTCTTGCACAGAGCTCTGGTGTGCGGTGCGTTTCTTGCACAGTGCTCTGGTGTGCGGTGCGTTTCTTGCACAGTGCTCTGGTGTGCTGTGCGTTTCTTGCACAGTGCTCTGGTGTGCGGTGCGTTTCTTGCACAGTGCTCTGGTGTGCGGTGCGTTTCTTGCACAGTGCTCTGGTGTGCTGTGCGTTTCTTGCACAGTGCTCTGGTGTGCTGTGCGTTTCTTGCACAGTGCTCTGGTGTTCTGTGCGTTTCTTGCACAGTGCTCTGGTGTGCGGTGCGTTTCTTGCACAGTGCTCTGGTGTGCGGTGCGTTTCTTGCACAGTGCTCTGGTGTGCGGTGCGTTTCTTGCACAGAGCTCTGGTGTGCGGTGCGTTTCTTGCACAGTGCTCTGGTGTGCGGTGCGTTTCTTGCACAGTGCTCTGGTGTGCGGTGCGTTTCTTGCACAGAGCTCTGGTGTGCTGTGCGTTTCTTGCACAGTGCTCTGGTGTGCGGTGCGTTTCTTGCACAGAGCTCTGGTGTGCGGTGCGTTTCTTGCACAGTGCTCTGGTGTGCTGTGCGTTTCTTGCACAGAGCTCTGGTGTGTGGTGCGTTTCTTGCACAGAGCTCTGGTGTGCTGTGCGTTTCTTGCACAGAGCTCTGGTGCGTTTCTTGCACAGTGCTCTGGTGCGTTTCTTGCACAGTGCTCTGGTGTGCTGTGCGTTTCTTGCACAGAGCTCTGGTGCGTTTCTTGCACAGTGCTCTGGTGTGCTGTGCGTTTCTTGCACAGTGCTCTGGTGTGCTGTGCGTTTCTTGCACAGAGCTCTGGTGCGTTTCTTGCACAGAGCTCTGGTGTGCTGTGCGTTTCTTGCACAGTGCTCTGGTGTGCTGTGCGTTTCTTGCACAGAGCTCTGGTGTGCGGTGCGTTTCTTGCACAGAGCTCTGGTGTGCGGTGCGTTTCTTGCACAGAGCTCTGGTGTGCGGTGCGTTTCTTGCACAGTGCTCTGGTGTGCGGTGCGTTTCTTGCACAGTGCTCTGGTGTGCGGTGCGTTTCTTGCACAGTGCTCTGGTGTGCGGTGCGTTTCTTGCACAGTGCTCTGGTGTGCGGTGCGTTTCTTGCACAGTGCTCTGGTGTGCGGTGCGTTTCTTGCACAGTGCTCTGGTGTGCGGTGCGTTTCTTGCACAGTGCTCTGGTGTGCGGTGCGTTTCTTGCACAGTGCTCTGGTGTGCTGTGCGTTTCTTGCACAGTGCTCTGGTGTGCGGTGCGTTTCTTGCACAGTGCTCTGGTGTGCGGTGCGTTTCTTGCACAGTGCTCTGGTGTGCGGTGCGTTTCTTGCACAGTGCTCTGGTGTGCGGTGCGTTTCTTGCACAGTGCTCTGGTGTGCGGTGCGTTTCTTGCACAGTGCTCTGGTGCGTTTCTTGCACAGTGCTCTGGTGTGCGGTGCGTTTCTTGCACAGAGCTCTGGTGTGCGGTGCGTTTCTTGCACAGTGCTCTGGTGTATTCTGGTGGCAGTTCCTCTGTTCGCACTAGCTGGATCCACATCATTGTAACTTCCTTTCACGCTCACAGCTGCTTAAATGTGGCTTTCTTTACAGCCTCATATGAGGACGTGTGCAGGAAAGGGTTACCGTGTGTGCTTTTGTCATACATAGTGTGCTCTCTTTTTATGTAATTACTGCAGCATATTCACTGAAAACGTATTGTTCTTGGAAGACAAGGTATCAATTAACCTTCATCTGTTTTATTTTCAAGGTATTGGGCTAACCTGAAGCTTTGGTTTAAACAGAAGATCAGTAAAGAAGAGTTTGATACAGAGGCCCGGAGACTCCTCTCACAAGACAACGGTAACGGTTTGCACAGTAGCTGCTACAGCCAGCCTTTACTTGAGTTCTGCACTGGGGGAGTTGCATCCCGAATCTTCCTGCAAACTCCTCTACATGCAGAGAACGTGTGTGCTCCAAGCAGACCAGTCGGTATTTTACTCCAGTACAGACTGTGTTTTCTTTCTCGCAGTGTTCTAATGACAACAGTGGTTTCTGCAATATTGTCTGTGGTTTAGTGTGCTGTGAAGCCCCTGTTTGCCAGAGATGAAGTCTAATAAAGTTTCACACTAGAAAGCTGTCTCGAGAGGGGTGTGCTGTAAGTGAGAATCGTATGCAACTTCTCCAGGTAACTCTCTTAAATGGAGAAGCTGTGTAAGATTCTCATTTACAGCAGACTCCTCTTGTTGCAGCTTTTGTAGTGTCCAATATCTCTCCAGTATGTTGGCAAGTATCATCTGTAACTATTAAACCCTCCCAATAGTGCTGACATTTAAACAGTAAAAAACCCTTCATACACTCAGTGACAGACAAAGGCACTGAAGACACTGAGAGAGACGTACTGCCGAAACGTTCTGTCAAGCACTATTGGAGTGTTTAATGGGGGGTTGTGGGGTTCATTTATTAGTGACGCTTATTCTTATTTAAGCATGGCTTGTGTGTGTCTCTTTATTTTGAAAATGTTTTCTGCATAGCCCTACCAGATCTTGTAAACACACTGTACCGCTGTTGCATACTGTGCTGTGTGTGGTGACATCCTTTCCCTTCTCTCTGCAGTGCACTTCCACAATGACTTCCTGCTGGCCATCCTCACACGCTGTCAGATCATGGTGTCTGTGCCAGGTAGGTACCCACAGCCACGCCACAATGTGAGAGAGAGGGGCACATTGAAAAGCATTTCACAGTCCTCGCTTGTCTTGGAGTGCAAACATCTAACAAGCCATCGTGAGCCCTTTAGCACGCTGTGGTCAAAACTAAACATTTATTTATATTCAGTTAACAGGTGGGGACTGAAAACAAATGCTATAAATACAGCTTCCCTCAAGTCCAGTGACTAGTTTATCCACTGTATGATAATAAACACCAAACTCAATCCCTTTTCAGATTTACATTTTTTCTTTTCCTCTGTCAGTTACAAAAAAAACAAGAAATTGTATGAAGTGGAAAACCCTAAATGGCTGGAGCATGACATGACAAAACTCTGTCTGTTCCATGCTGAAATGTGTTCTGAAATCCCAATACTCGAGAGAATACTAAAGGTTTTAGATGCTGTCATTTGATTTAATGACAGATAGAGTTTTGTTTATTTTATGAGTGTGTTTATTTAACTAGGAGAGCTGCCTGTTTTGATAGACTGAGCCCTCATTAACAAGTGAGGTGCTGGCCAGACAGCACAGTTACAGAGGCAGCAGCAGTGGGATTCAGCGCAGTACAAGACTAGATACAACTACGATAGAGCAACAAAGCAGCACAAACCACACGCACGCTAGAGTATTCTCGTTGTTTCAAACCACACGCACGCTAGAGTATTCTCGTTGTTTCAAACCACACGCACGCTAGAGTATTCTCGTTGTTTCAAACCACACGCACGCTAGAGTATTCTCGTTGTTTCAAACCACACGCACGCTAGAGTATTCTCGTTGTTTTAAACCACACGCACGCTAGAGTATTCTCGTTTCAAACCACACGCACGCTAGAGTATTCTCGTTGTTTCAAACCACACGCACGGTAGAGTATTCTCGTTGTTTCAAACCACACGCACTCTAGAGTATTCTCGTTGTTTCAAACCACACGCACGCTAGAGTATTCTCGTTGTTTCAAACCACACGCACTCTAGAGTATTCTCGTTGTTTCAAACCAAGTATTCTGTAAAGAGGTTGGTTCATGTCAGTAGCAAGAGTTGAGCAAGAACAAGAAAACGTCTGTATATTTCACATTCACCAGCGAGCGTAGCACGTTGTACCAAGCCCCAAGTTATCTGTTTTGTGTATTTTCAAGGCATGCACTTGTCAAACCCATATCCTCTGCACTGATCCTAACCCTGGATATCCTCTGCACTGATCCTAACCCTGGATATCCTCTGCACTGACCCTAACCCTGAATATCCCCTGCACTGACCCTAACCCTGAATATCCTCTGCACTGACCCTAACCCTGGATATCCTCTGCACTGACCCTAACCCTGAATATCCTCTGCACTGACCCTAACCCTGGATATCCTCTGCACTGACCCTAACCCTGGATATCCTCTGCACTGACCCTAACCCTGAATATCCTCTGCACTGACCCTAACCCTGAATATCCCCTGCACTGACCCTAACCCTGGATATCCTCTGCACTGACCCTAACCCTGGATATCCTCTGCACTGACCCTAACCCTGGATATCCTCTGCACTGACCCTAACCCTGAATATCCTCTGCACTGACCCTAACCCTGAATATCCTCTGCACTGACCCTAACCCTGGATATCCTCTGCACTGACCCTAACCCTGAATATCCTCTGCACTGACCCTAACCCTGAATATCCTCTGCACTGACCCTAACCCTGGATATCCTCTGCACTGACCCTAACCCTGGATATCCTCTGCACTGACCCTAACCCTGAATATCCTCTGCACTGACCCTGAATATCCTCTGCACTGACCCTAACCCTGGATATCCTCTGCACTGACCCTAACCCTGAATATCCTCTGCACTGACCCTAACCCTGAATATCCTCTGCACTGACCCTAACCCTGAATATCCTCTGCACTGACCCTAACCCTGAATATCCTCTGCACTGACCCTAACCCTGAATATCCTCTGCACTGACCCTAACCCTGAATATCCTCTGCACTGACCCTAACCCTGAATATCCTCTGCACTGATCCTAACCCTGAATATCCCCTGCACTGACCCTGGATATCCTCTGCACTGACCCTAACCCTGAATATCCTCTGCACTGACCCTAACCCTGAATATCCTCTGCACTGACCCTAACCCTGGATATCCTCTGCACTGACCCTAACCCTGAATATCCTCTGCACTGACCCTAACCCTGAATATCCTCTGCACTGACCCTAACCCTGAATATCCTCTGCACTGACCCTAACCCTGAATATCCCCTGCACTGACCCTAACCCTGGATATCCTCTGCACTGACCCTAACCCTGAATATCCTCTGCACTGACCCTAACCCTGAATATCCTCTGCACTGACCCTAACCCTGGATATCCTCTGCACTGACCCTAACCCTGAATATCCTCTGCACTGACACTAACCCTGGATTATCCCCTGCACTGACCCTAACCCTGAATATCCTCTGCACTGACCCTAACCCTGAATATCCCCTGCACTGACCCTGAATATCCTCTGCACTGACCCTGAATATCCTCTGCACTGACCCTAACCCTGAATATCCTCTGCACTGACCCTAACCCTGGATATCCTCTGCACTGACCCTAACCCTGAATATCTTCTGCACTGACCCTAACCCTGAATATCCTCTGCACTGACCCTAACCCTGAATATCCTCTGCACTGACCCTAACCCTGAATATCCTCTGCACTGACCCTAACCCTGGATATCCTCTGCACTGACCCTAACCCTGAATATCCTCTGCACTGACCCTAACCCTGAATATCCTCTGCACTGACCCTAACCCTGAATATCCTCTGCACTGACCCTAACCCTGGATATCCTCTGCACTGACCCTAACCCTGGATATCCTCTGCACTGACCCTAACCCTGGATATCCTCTGCACTGACCCTAACCCTGAATATCCTCTGCACTGACCCTGAATATCCTCTGCACTGACCCTAACCCTGGATATCCTCTGCACTGACCCTAACCCTGGATATCCTCTGCACTGACCCTAACCCTGGATATCCTCTGCACTGACACTAACCCTGGATTATCCCCTGCACTGACCCTAACCCTGAATATCCTCTGCACTGACACTAACCCTGGATTATCCCCTGCACTGACCCTAACCCTGAATATCCTCTGCACTGACCCTAACCCTGAATATCCTCTGCACTGACCCTAACCCTGAATATCCCCTGCACTGACCCTGAATATCCTCTGCACTGACACTAACCCTGGATATCCTCTGCACTGTGCCCAGGTTACCTGGTTGTAATGAAGATGGTAGTACAGAACTGAAGTGCAGTGATCTTAGGCTAGCATCTTCACCACACCCAGGTAATGCAGTGCTAATTGTATTTTTTCCTGAAACCTTGCAAAAAAGAGCTGGACAGATGAAGCTATTGGAATACGCTGAACACCTTGTCTAATGTTAAGGCTGTAGTAAGAAAATGCACAGTGATGCTGTGGTAAGTGCAGTGCCTAATGTCTACTGTGCTTGTCAAGTGGGTGAAATGCCTGTTATTTTTTTGCCTTTTTACTGTTCAATGCTTAATACAGTACCTCTGTCACACAGTTATCTGTATTGAATAAACTGCCTTGTCTTGTGGAGGACTAGTGCAGTGCAGGTGGTAATTGCAATAAATTGATTTCATTCAGTGTTTGTGAATAAGGTCTCGGATATGGCAGATCACTGTGCTGTTTGAGAGAAACAAAACGATCAGCCAACACAGGGCCTTCATCAACCTAGCCAGTGTTGTTTGAGGAGTGAAATCCTTTCTGAATTGCGTGGGGTTCCTGGAATGGTTTTAGCAGCCGGTTCCCTCTTGTTCCCACAGAGGGTGCTGGCTCCTTGCCCTGGGCAGGCGGGTCTGCCTGCAAACCTGGGAAACCCAAAGGGAAGAAGAAGTTCTCCTCCGTGCGACAGAAATTTGACGTAAGTGTGCCTGTGATTGGGGGAGGGGGTTTATATTGTCTGTGAAGGACACTGCAGCAGTATTACTGTCAATCAATCAATCTGTTTTATATAGCGCCTTTCCTAGTGGACCACCATCACAAAGCGCTTTACAAGATACAGTAACAACAAGAAAATCCATAATACTTTAGATACAGAGAAATGCATAATACATGATATACAGTAAAAAAAAAAAAAAAAGCATAATCCATTAAGTACAGTGGAAAGTGCATAATACATGAAATAGTAGTAGCAACACAGCAGCTAATAGCAGATATCAGGCTTAAAGAGCATGGAAAGCATGAGAGAACAGGTTGGGTCTTGAGAGTTGATTTAAAGCAAGCGACGGTGGGAGCATCACACACCAAAGCTGGGAGAAAGCCATGAAGCTAAATGAGCGTTCTCCAAGTGGTGCACTTTTGCTTGGGGATAATAAGCAGGCCAGAGTCGGAGGACCTCAGCTTGCAGGCAGGGACATAGCGGGTCAGCAGGTTGAGGAGGTACTCGGGACCTGTGTGATGAAGGGCCTTGTAGGTGAGCAGGAAAGTTTTGTAAATAATCCTGAACTTTACAGGTAGCCAGTGCAGCTGGGCAAGACAGGGTGATGTGATCACGTTTTTTATATCTGGTAAGGATCCTGGCAGCGGCATTCTGAACTAGCTGCAGTCGGTTTATGGTGCGTGCCGGGAAACCAGTGTGTAGAGTTGCAGTGGTCGAGTCGAGAGGAGACAAATGCATGACAAAGTATCTCCACATCCAAGTGGGAAAGGTAGGGATGGACTTTGGAGATGTTTCGAAGATGGTAGAAGGAGGATTTGACCACGGAGGAGATGTGGTTGCTGTCAAGAAGTACACCAAGGCTTCGTATTGTGAGGGAAGGCAGCAGCAGACAGTTTCCGAGGTTCAGGGCGGCTATATTGAGATTCTTAAGTTGAGTTTTAGATCCTACTAGAAGGAGTTCAGATTTGCTAGTGTTCAGCTGAAGAAAATTGGCAGACATCCAAGACTTGATGTTTTGAATGCAAGCTGAGAGCTGGACCATGGCAGAGGGGCTTCCAGGGTCGAGTTTTAAGTAGAGCTGGGTGTCGTCAGCATAGGAGTGAAACATGAGGCTGTGTTGGCGGATGAGGTGACCCAAGGGAAGCATGTAGATATTGAAGAGAAGAAGCCCAAGATCAGATCCTTGGGGGACACCACAAGTGACCGGGTTTGCAATGCCACTGCATCCAGCATAGAAAACAGACTGCATGCGTCTGGATAGGTAAGAGGACATCCAGGAGAGACAGGTTCCAGAGATCCCAGCATGCTTCTGAAGGCGGTCAAGAAGAATGCCATGATCAGTGGTGTCAAAAGCGTAGTTGTTGTAAGTGTAGTTGTTGCTAAAAGTAAATTTACACAAACATAATCCTTTGGCAAAGGTCTATTCAACGGTACGTTTTGTTACACTGATGGTAATGTATCAATATCGACTTAAGTCCAAGATGTTTGTGTTGATGGGTCTAATCCATAATACAGTTGCCTCAAAACATCTTGGCATTGCCAGCAGTTGGACACTGATGTTGCTAACATTACAAACGATGCATTTTGACACCGAATGGCCACAGTGATTTCAGAACAGGTTTAGTAGTGGAAATATGTTGCTCTAACAGTAGTGCGGCACAAACCAATTATTGAGAAATCAGGTGAGGGTCATTAGTGCTGATCGGGCTAATTTACCATTCAATGTGAAATAGTGAAGAAACAGCTGCTTGGGTTTGTGCTGATCGCTGCTTTTCTTAAACTCTGGAGAACAGCGATCCACACAAACCCAAGCAGCTGTTTCTTCACTTGTTTTGGTAAACTCGCCTGATCCACACCAATAACCCTCACCTTATTGTCAGCACCTGATTTATGTAGAGAGCTCAATTTGAATAATGGGTTGGTGCAGCACTGCCAGTGTGTGTGACTCTCTCTCTCTCTCTCTCTCCAGCACCGCTTCCAGTCCCTGAACCCCCTCTCCGCAGCCCAGCCCCTCGTGTTGAAGGACCCCCCTGAGGAGGAGGAGGAGGTGCGGCTCAGTGCCCACACGCTGCTGCTCCCCTCCAGAGGGCAGCTGGAGGCCAGGATGATGGTGACGGCCTTCGAGCTCGGTCTGGACAATGTCAGCGAGGACGCGGTCAGCACGCTTCGTCTGTGCCGTCGAGTACGGGACGTGTCGCAGGGGATTAATAGGGCTGGAGCAGGCAGGGGTGTTTCTCATAAGTAAATGAGAGAGAGGAAGGGGGTGAAGTCCACTGAGGGCTTGTGTTTTATTGTGTGCTCTGGTTTCAGCACCACCTGAAGGACATTCTGATGGCTGTGATCTCCAGGCGGAAAGCCTATCGCCTGCGGGATGGGCACTTCAAATACGCCTTCGGCAGCAACATCACCCCTCAGCCCTACCTGAAGAACAGCATGGGGGCTTACAACAGCATCCCTGATGGGTAAGAGCAGGGAGAGGGGGCGGGGTTAGAGCTGTGTGTAAGAGCAGGGAGAGGGGGGGGTTAGAGCTGTGTGTAGAGCAGGGAGAGGGTGAGGTTAGAGCTGTAAGAGCAGGGAGAGGGGCAGGGTTAGAGCTGTGTGAGAGGGCGGGGTTAGAGCTGTGTGTAAGAGCAGGGAGAGGGGGCAGGGTTACAGCTGTGTGTAAGAGCAGGGAGGGGGCAGGGTTAGAGCTGTGTGTAAGAGCATGGAGAGGGGTGGGGTTAGAGCTGTGTGTAAGAGCAGGGAGGGGGCAGGGTTAGAGCTGTGTGTAAGAGCAGGGGGCAGGGTTAGAGCTGTGTGTAAGAGCAGGGGGAGCAGGGTTAGAGCTGTGTGTAAGAGCAGGGAGAGGGGGGGTTAGAGCTGTGTGTAAGAGCAGGGAGGGGGCAGGGTTAGAGCTGTGTGTAAGAGCAGGGGGGGCAGGGTTAGAGCTGTGTGTAAGAGCAGGGGGAGCAGGGTTAGAGCTGTGTGTAAGAGCATGGAGAGGGGGTGGGGTTAGAGCTGTGTGTAAGAGCAGGGGGCAGGGTTAGAGCTGTGTGTAAGAGCAGGGGGCGGGTTAGAGCTGTGTGTAAGAGCATGGAGAGGGGTGGGGTTAGAGCTGTGTGTAAGAGCAGGGGGAGCAGGGTTAGAGCTGTGTGTAAGAGCATGGAGAGGGGGCGGGGTTAGAGCTGTGTGTAAGAGCAGGGAGAGGGGCGAGGTTAGAGCTGTAAGAGCAGGGAGAGGGGGGGTTAGAGCTGTGTGTAAGAGCAGGAGAGAGGGGGCGGGGTTAAAGCTTTGTGTGAGAGGGGCGGGGTTAGAGCTGTTTCCTCACTAGCTTAGAAGAACGCTCAGTTGAATTTTCTATTGTATGTTGTAATAAATCTGCAGGGGTGGAAATAAGACACCCATTGCATAGCAATTCCATCCATTCCTGGTTTTACTATGTCTACTAAAACACACCTGAGCGTGTTGCCTTTTCACTGTGGTTAATCGGGTTCATTATAAAACTAGGAATGGGGGACAAACTGCTATGCAGTAGGAGTCTTATTTCCATCCCTGAAAAATATTGATTAAGATGTGTTGCAACAACTAGATGTTTTCAGAGTTCTGCCGAGTGTCAGACCTTGGACCAGGTGGTGCTTTGATTTCATTATTGTGTATTTAATTGCTGAATGTACTTGCGTTACTGAAGGACGTGCAGCTGCTTCATGAAGCCACTGAGTAAATAGTAGTTCAATATGTGTGTGTGTGTGTGTGTGTGTGTGTGTGTGTGTGTCTCTGCAGGCTGCCCCCCAGCGCCTCCCTGCCCCAGGTCTGCCTCCCAAGTCTCCCCGATGAGGCGGAGCAGCAGGCTGCCCTCCTTTTGCCTGTTCGGGGACCGCCTCCCGGCCGCCCCGCCTCCAGTCAGCATGTTTGACCTCCTGGAGGCGCTGCAGGTACTCCTCCTCCTCTTTAAATTTCTCTTTCTTTGTTTTCCAAAGACATTAAATCGGACTTCTAGTCTAATCATTTCTCATTGAATTTAATATGTTTTTTTTTTAATTTATTTAAAAACTCAGTTACAGAAAATCAATAGAAGAGGATCCCTTTCAAAGACATTCAGAGCCTGCTTGGCCTACTGGTTGACAGATGTCTTGGAAAGGGGGCTGTGTGCTTCAGTTAGTTTCTTTTAGTGGTTAAAGAAAAGGACTTGTAACCAGGAGGATCCCTGGTTCAAATCTCAGCTCACTCGCTGTGTAACCTTGAGCAAGTCACTTAACCTCCTTCTGCTCCATCTTTTTCTGCTCCATTTTCTTCTTCTGGCCCTGTCTGCTGCTTTGTAGTTATTGACTCGCCCTGTGTTCCTAGAATGGGATTGGTCACTGCTTATAATAACAAGAATCATCCTGGCTGGGTGTGTGTGTGTGTCATATATATACAGTACTGTGCAAAAGTTTTAGGCAGGTGTGAAAAAATGCTGTAAAGTAAGAATGCTTTCAAAAATAGACATGTTAATAGATTATATTTATCAATTAACTAAATGCAAAGTGAGTGAACAGAAGAAAAATCTACATCAAATCAATATTTGGTGTGACCACCCTTTGCCTTCAAAACAGCATCAATTCTTCTAGGTACACTTGCACACAGTTTTTGAAGGAACTCGGCAGGTAGGTTGGCCCAAACATCTTGGAGAACTAACCACAGTTCTTCTGTGGATTTAGGCAGCCTCAGTTGCTTCTCTCTCTTCATGTAATCCCAGACAGACTCGATGATGTTGAGATCAGAGCTCTGTGGGGCCATACCATCACTTCCAGGACTCCTTGTTCTTCTTTACTGAAGATAGTTCTTAATGACTTTCGCTGTATGTTTGGGGTCGTTGTCATGCTGCAGAATAAATTTGGGGCCAATCAGATGCCTCCCTGATGGTATTGCATGATGGATAAGTATCTGCCTGTACTTCTCAGCATTGAGGAGACCATTAATTCTGACCAAATCCCCAACTCCATTTGCAGAAATGCAGCCCCAAACTTGCAAGGAACCTCCACCATGCTTCACTGTTGCCTGCAGACACTCATTCGTGTATGCTCTCCAGCCCTTCGTGAACAAACTGCCTTCTGCTACAGCCAAATATTTCAGATTTTGACTCATCAGTCCAGAGCACCTGCTGCCATTTTTCTGCACCCCAGTTCCTGTGTTTTGTGCATAGTTGAGTCGCTGGCCTTGTTTCCACGTCGGAGGTATGGCTTTTGGCATAAGTCTTCCATAAAGGCCACTTCTGACCAGACTTCTCGGACAGTAGATGGGTGTACCAGGGTCCCACTGTTTTCTGCCAGTTCTGAGCTGATGGCACTGCTGGACATCTTCCAATTGCGAAGGGAAGTAAGCATGATGTGTCTTTCATCTGCTGCAGTAAGTTTCCTTGGCCGACCACTGCGTCTATGGTCCTCAACGTTGCCCGTTTCTTTGTGCTTCTTCAAAAGAGCTTGGACAGCACATCTGGAAACCCCTGTCTGCCTTGAAATTTCTGCCTGGGAGAGACCTTGCTGATGCAGTATAACTACCTTGTGTCTTGTTGCTGTGCTCAGTCTTGCCATGGTGTATGACTTTTGACAGTAAACTGTCTTCAGCAACCTCACCTTGTTAGCTGAGTTTGGCTGTTCCTCACCCAGTTTTATTCCTCCTACACAGCTGTTTCTGTTTCAGTTAATGATTGTGTTTCAACCTACATATTGAATTGATGATCATTAGCACCTGTTTTGGTATAATTGTTTAATCATACACCTGACTATACGCCTACAAAATCCCTGACTTTGTGCAAAGTGTACCTAGAAGAATTGATGCTGTTTTGAAGGCAAAGGGTGGTCACACCAAATATGGATTTGATTTAGATTTTTCTTCTGTTCACTCACTTTGCATTTAGTTAATTGATAAATATAATCTATTAACATGTCTATTTTGAAAGCATTCTTACTTTCGCATTTTTCACACCTGCCTAAAACTTTTGCACAGTACTGTATATATATATATATATATATACATACACACACACACACTAATATATATATATACTAATATAGTGTGGGTGTGTTCCTGCAGATTCACCGCAAGGCGGTGCCCTCACACACAGTCTACGCCCTGAACGTTGAGCGCATCCTGGCGCGGCTGTGGCACCCCAGCCACAAGGAGCTGGAGCAGGACCATGTGCACCGGCAGCGACTTGCAGCCAAGGAGGGACTGGTCCTCAGCTGACACCCGCCCCAGCACATCGGAGCAGCCCTGGAGACTCTTACTCAGTTCAGTTGCCTTTATCAGAGAGGTCCTGGGGACATGCAGCAGGCTCGTACCGGACCCAAGAGGAGAACACTCGCTGTGTTAAATGGAGATTCCAATAGACTTGCTCCAGTCACTGTGGTACAGTTCACATGTATCTGCTGTCACTTGTGCTGCCATTGTTTTAATGCTGTCGGTGTAAATTAACATACAGAGCTGAAGTAACGTAGCAGAGCTGAACTGTGAATATCCTTTAGGGGAAGAAGCCAAGTGCAACAGACAGCAGTTTGAGAGAGAGAGAGAGAGAGAGAGAGAGAGAGACAGACAGATGCAGTGTCTGCACCCTTCTCTTTATACCGTGTTTGAACTATGTGTCTGAGTTTGACTTTTTTTTTGGCTTGGTTTTGAATACTACAACCATGACAGTAGGAAACGAACAGTAATTTGTTAGAAGAGTTGAATTGTAAATATTGCATCAATTTATTAAAATAGCATATTTGGTCTCTTGTCTGTTTCTTTCTTTTTTGTTTGCAGTCGAGTATTTTTAAAGATCCTGCCACTAGGTGTTGCTAGATGGCCAGGATTGCACGTTCTCATTCTGCCTATACCAGCCTCTGAGCACAGGAATGGAAAGTGTGAGATGAGCTGTCATCCCACTGCAGAATGGTACTCTCTCTCTTTTCTTCGTTTTTTATTTGTATCTTTATTAATTTATTTTCCGTAAGCGATAAAGCGCAGGTGCTGCTGTGAAGGGGAAACGGTCACAGGCTCAAGCCTCATGGAAAGATGCAAACTGTAATCCCACCGCAGAATGGCTTGTGGGGGCTTTGTGATGTCAAAGGGACTCTCTCTCTCCCTCCCCTAGCCGACACTGTGGTCTGTACAGACAACTCCACTTCCCCAGCCTCAGTGTGGTTGAAGAGCATGAGCAGAGTGAACTGCCCTGCATCCTTCGTCACAGCATACACTTTAACGCTGGCTGCTTGTTCAGTATGTTGCCCCCCAAAAAGAAAAATCACTCAATAATGGGAAATTTAAAAATACTAAAAAAAAGTTTGTAATTTCAATGATTGAAAACTGAAAAGCTTATAAAGTAGTTCAAATGTTTGTTAATAAATATTACAACTATTGTGTGTGTGTGTTTGTTTAATGTATATCTCTCTAATGAATGTAACAGTAGACACAAAGCATAGTTTAAAGAGTGAATGTGATCTATTACCAAGAGCATGCTTTCTAATTAAATGTTACACTGCTGCCGGCGACTGGCCGGTGATGTTAAACATGTCTGCTTATGTTAAAGGACACTAGCTTTTAAATACTAACAACTGAGGGGGGGGTTATTTATTATGAAAGGAAAACAATATTTCCTGAAATCTGGCAGGTCTATCGCATGCTCCTAGCACAGAGGGGAGCTGGTCTCTGCTCCTTCCCTTTAACTGTGTTTGACTGCATACGGCTCTTCACCGCTAATATCTCAGCAAGCATTTCAGAGGGGCTTCATGTCACCTCTGGGGCACAGTCCAGTTCCACCCTTCACAAAATACTAGCCATGGTATGTCAATGTTAACGGTGGTTATGGGATTGTGTGGCTTTGTAAATACTATTTGTGTGTGTCTGTGGATAATAGAAGTAAGAAATAACCCACGACAAGGTGTGCGATAAGACGATGCTTACTGCAGGTGCGGTGTGAGGCACGGGGCTGCAGGCTGAGTCCCATCAACCACCCCGGAAGTGGTAAGAATTGTTTTCATGCACACCTGGAGTTAAGAATTGTCTTCTTGCACACCTGAAACACAAATGAAAGCCCCCACATCTACTGGTACAGACCATTTACACAGCACGGTTAGATCTTGTGGATTGTGTTTTGTCATTTTAAGGTCATAAAACAGCTCCTGAAAGGCAGTCCTGATCCTCACTCTCCCCTACACACACTGACCTTTTAACCTTTAGGTAACCCTGAGCTACACCACAGCTGAACCTGCTCAGGCCCTGCCTCTAACCACCACGCGGACACGGGGGGTTCAATAGGGACTGGAGTCTGGTAACCCTGAGCTACACCACAGCTGAACCTGCTCAGACCCTGCCTCTAACCACCACACGGACACGGGGGGTTCAATAGGGACTGGAGTCTGGTAACCCTGAGCTACACCACAGATGAACCTGCTCAGACCCTGCCTCTAACCACCACGCGGACACAGGGGGTTCAATAGGGACTGGAGTCTGGTAACCCTGAGCTACACCACAGCTGAACCTGCTCAGACCCTGCCTCTAACCACCACGCGGACACGGGGGGGGGTTCAATAGGGACTGGAGTCTGGTAACCCTGAGCTACACCACAGCTGAACCTGCTCAGACCCTGCCTCTAACCACCACGCGGACACGGGGGGGGTTCAATAGGGACTGCAGTCTGGTAACCCTGAGCTACACCACAGCTGAACCTGCTCAGACCCTGCCTCTAACCACCACGCGGACACGGGGGGGTTCAATAGGGACTGCAGTCTGGTAACCCTGAGCTACACCACAGCTGAACCTGCTCACCGCGCACCAGCCACCCCTGTAGTCTGGCCGGGTGCCTGCGGGCTTGCCTGTAAGCTGCCCGAGAGCTGCGTTGTCCTCCGACGCTGTAGGTCTTGGGTGGCGGCATGGTTTAAAAAAAATAAAATAAAATAAATTAAAAAAAGGGTTTAGCAAAATCCTCTGCCCTCATGAACAGTGAAGTCACGCTAACGTTTTCACCCCAGTAGTGACCTGGCACCAGAACAAAAAACAAACCAAGAGAATGTAAGAAAACGGGAACTGGGCAGAGTGGACTCCAACTGATTTCAATGCAAGCTTCCAACTAACTAAACCGCACATAACGTTCCTGTTTTTTATATTTGGAGCCTGAAGATGCAATATAGAATACAATAACTTCGTAAGCGTTTTACTTGTTACATTATCCGGCAGAAACAGGAACTTGCCTACAAGATTAGAAATATGAAATATTTTACTAGATTAGAAATATGAAATATGGAAAGGCTTGCAGTTCAGTTTCCTACACATAATTGTGAAATAGGTCTTTTTAAGTTCAGTAGCAAAGTGGTGTTGGCATTAGTGACGAAGTGTCACAAGTCGGGTTTGTAGGATTGAATTCCTCTGTTTTTGAAACGGGAATTCGGATACTTGTGTCAGAATACGTTCCTTCAGCTGTAACAGGAAGCTCCGGGATTCTGTTATTGTAGCATGAGGACACTGCGTTTAAATACATCGCGTATACTGAGCCTTCATTTTCCCACTGGAATAGCCTTCGATATTTCATTTACAGCTGTGGCCAGATGTTTTACATCACCTATAGAATTAAGGAATTATATATATATATATATAATTATATTATATATATATATATATATATATATATATATATATATATATATATATATATATATATATATATATATATATATAATAACACAGCAAGGAGGGAAGAATATTCTCCCTGCCAGAAAGTGTATTTGTTTAAATATCATTTATTGTTTGAGTATCACCTGCACCTGGATACCATTGTAAATTAGAGCCAGGTGCAGGGTATTTAAAGCCAGTCTGCTCAAGGCTGTGAAGAAGTGTATGAGAAAAAACGGTACTGTGTGATCCAACGTATGAGAAAAATGGTACTGTGTGATCCTTTTGTTTCGTGTTTGTTTAAAAACTGTGTGTGTTTTGTTTATTTGTCAGGTAAACGGCTTAGCCGTCCTGCAGGATAGTTTAGGTTCCGGACGTGTTTAGTCATCGCTCCAAAAATGGAGTTAGGTTTTTGTTTTTGTTTATTTTGTTTATTAAAAATAGCACGTAAATGCTTTAAAACTAAATTTCTGTGTCCTGGATCATTTTTAAAGGGGTAACAAATGGCTGTGAGTGGTGCCCGATATATATATATATATATATATATATATATATATATATATATATATATATATATATATATATTAGCTCAGAGCCAGCTGGCCAGCGTTTTGATATGTTGTATACCTTTCTCAAGGGAGCATGTGTTTGAATCAAAACACAAAGCATTGGAGGTATTTATAGGTTTTTGACGGCATGACAACTACGTGTTGTTATTTATTCAAATCCTTGATTTTTTCTTACATGATGTAATTGTGTTCTATATAGTGTGACATCATTTTACTTCTATCTTTGAATCTGTATTAATTCTAATTAACATTACTTTATATACACTTATATTTATATTATCATGCAATGCTGGTTCTGAGGATCAGTCTTGATTTGGCGTCCCCAGCGCATCAGCATGCACAACTTTTGAATTAAGTCTTTATCCATTTACTTTCTTCCATTCTTCTATATGTCGCATTGTCTAATTTTAGCTGTTCTAATACTACAAACTATACATCATTCATGTCATGTCCTTGACTGGCGAAGTGCTGTACTATTGGTTCATTCATTTTTTATTTCTAATTAATGAAAGGTGGTTCAGAATTCTTTTATATAAAGTTATTCCAGTCTCTCCAACATATTTGATTTCATCACATTTTTCACAGGCTATTTTTAGTGAATATGTGTTCTTGTGTTTAATTATATTTTTACTTGTGTCCTGGTATTTACACACTTTACATGTACTAGTTTCTGTCAATTATTCTTTTATGTTTACTGTGAACTAAAATATCACCTAAATTAGCTTCTCTTTTGAATGCTACAACTGGGGCCTTAAGAAATCATTTTTTTAATTTTTTCTGAATTATGTAGAATCCGCAAGTGTTTCGAAACTATCTTAGAAATGTTAGGCAAAGGTTTAGAGTAAGTCATTACTAATGGGGCTCTTTTGACCTTTTTATCTCTATTTTTATAATCTAGTAGATCATCTCTTTTTAGTTTATCCACTTTTCTTAACTCCGTCTCTATAATTATTTCTTTGTATCCTCTTTTTTAAGATTTGTTTTTAATACTTTGTTTTATATAGTCACTTTCTTTTGAGCATATTCTTCTTCCTAGACCCTTTGGGATTGCCCTTTTAGTGTGTATCGGATGTGCAGAGGGCATGTGTAAATACTGGTGCATGTCAGTAGGTTTACAGAAGAGGTCAGTCTCAACTGAACCTTCAAGTTTTACTATGGTATCTAAAAATTCTAGTTCTTTTTGTGTCCATCTTAATATTACTGTGTATTTCATTTGCCATTGTATGAAACTGGAAAAGAGATTCTTCTCCATATGTCCAAACCCCCAAATATCTGAATGTATTCTAAAGGTTCTCGTTCCAGTCTTCTAAGTAATTGTTCTTCCCATTTCCCCATGTATGTATTCATCTATTTATTTTGTAATATTTATATAAATTATTTATATAAATTAAATCTATGGAAGTCTGGTACACCTTCAGGAAGTCCGGTACAGACAAACAGTGGGCCCGCAAGTGTTTTTACTCTCCAAGTTAAAAAGATTGGAACTAGTGCAACGAAGGAAGCGGTGTAGGTTTTGCTTTTCTTGTAGAATTTTATACTCCTTCTAATGGGGCCATTTGATGTGTTTTCTTAAGTTCGTCAACCCTCCAATGGCAGTATGGTACGTACCACATAAAGGGCTGAACCGCATATCGGACCCGTTTTAGCGGTCCAATATGCATCCCTAATGTACATTATATACAATTTATAATACTTGGATGAAGGCTATATTTGCATTCTGAGCCATTCTGGAAAAAAAGGCATAATACCACAGTAGTGACGTCAAAAAGTGATAATTCCTCTAGAGGAAAATATACTTGAACTTTGACCCATTCGACTCCGAGACCATCACTTTCAATTCAAACACAAAATGTCTCATTTTCAATCACTCGACAACACCCACAGTACAGAAACGTTCATTAATGATCCAAAAAATGATGTAATACATTCGTATCTGAGAGAAACTGGAGAGGAACGGGAAATTAAAACAAGGTAAAGGCGATCATCCAGGTAAAGCTGAAGCTCTAACGGATAACGACACAGAACGTCTGTACAGCCCTGAAACACAACGTTTAAAAAAAAAACAACTGTACTGCTGAACCTCGTCTTCTTTAATATTAGCATCACAAGGGTATCCGCGGATTATAAAAAATAATAGATGGGCCTCTTCAGTGAGTTACAGGAAAACAATTCCACCTCGGGTTTCTGTGACAGTTTATAACTCGACTTTCGGTCTCATAATGTGTCACAGAAACCCTCGATGGGAATTATTTTCCTGTAACTCACATATATTATTATGTCATAATCCTAAAATTCTTGGTGATGCAAAACTTTTGGCCCTAGCAGTAAAACTCTTTTTGAGAATGCTAGGTTCACATATAATACAGCAGTCCTGGAGAGGAGTCCCAGTGAGCCAGATAAACATGCCCAGACACATTCTGAACAGGCCAGCACCACACACACTGAGCCGGGGGCACTGGCTGAGACTGGCTGTGTTTATCACCCCCAGAACTCAATTCTTCTCCAGCGCTCACAGAAGACAATAACCACAGAGGGAATTCCCCATGTGCAAAGCTCAAGCCATACAGATTGCACGATGATTCAGAGCAGCTTAAAAAGGTCACACACACCCGGTTACTATACCCTCCTCAGTGTCGTCATCGATAAAAATACATTCCCATGACTCCACTGGCATGCAGAGCCACTGACCATGCAGAGACACTGACATGCAGAGCCACTGACTCCACTGGCATGCAGAGCCACTGACTCCACTGTGCATGCAGAGCCACTGACTCCACTGGCATGCAGAGCCACTGACTCCACTGGCATGCAGAGCCACTGACCATGCAGAGACACAGACATGCAGAGCCACTGACTCCACTGGCATGCAGAGCCACTGACTCCACTGTGCATGCAGAGCCACTGACTCCACTGGCATGCAGAGCCACTGACTCCACTGGCATGCAGAGCCACTGACCATGCAGAGACACTGACATGCAGAGCCACTGACTCCACTGGCATGCAGAGCCACTGACTCCACTGTGCATGCAGAGCCACTGACTCCACTGACATGCAGAGTCACTGACTCCACTGGCATGCAGAGCCACTGACTCCACTGGCATGCAGAGCCACTGACTCCACTGGCATGCAGAGTCACTGACTCCACTGGCATGCAGAGTCACTGACTCCACTGGCATGCAGAGCCACTGACTCCACTGGCATGCAGAGCCACTGACTCCACTGGCATGCAGAGTCACTGACTCCACTGGCATGCAGAGCCACTGACTCCACTGGCATGCAGAGCCACTGACTCCACTGACATGCAGAGCCACTGACTCCACTGGCATGCAGAGCCACTGACATGCAGAGTCACTGACTTCACTGGCATACAGAGTCTTGACTCCACTGGCATACAGAGTCTTGACTTCACTGGCATACAGAGTCTTGACTTCACTGGCATACAGAGTCTTGACTTCACTGGCATGCAGAGTCATTGGCAGGTTACAACACAATTCAAGATCGAGATACTAAAGCTGAAAACTATTTCAACTTAATTTGTGACTTGTGCAAAAACAACAATGGTAACAAACAGCTCTTGGTATTCTGTAAATGGAACACCTACAGCAAAGAGTCGTTAGGATTGCACAGATCTTTAGTCATACTGTAGCTGGTTTCATTCCCCTCGTTTAATAACTAGTGGGTGTTTCCTTCACTCTGCTGCAACGCTCCCCAGACCTCGAAACTGCTGCTAACAATACGCTCAACGGCTGCGTTAAAACCGGCTTCGACTTGCTGGCATAAACTTCATTCTAAAAGAATAGTTCCTCTGTATATACAAATAAAGAGTATGCAGGGCTTTCAGTGTCACATTGTTTCAGTGGAATGAGGCACACTGACCATGTGTTACTCATTCATGGTAGGAACCTTTAGCCTCAATGTTTGCAGTTTCCCTCATAAATGGCCAGAATTATAATGCATTTCAACAGAGGAGCCCCACATCACAAATCCAGGCCCCACACGGACAGAGGATTATACAAGCGCTCTCAGAGCAACTCAGAATGACAGCAAACATCATTCTTCCAAACACTCCCAACAACAGACTCGGAGACTGAGAGCCTGTTAGTTCAGAGCATGTTTACCCGGGCCTAGTCATGACAATAACAAACATGGGGACTTCTGAAACTCAGGGCTTTGAGGTTTTTATATTTCGGAGAATGAGAGATTCCATCACTAACAGTAAAAACACCATGATTGTAAATGTCACGGCTCTCTTGTGTAGATACAGATCAGACCACATCTTATAGTCATGTTATTTGTACTGTAGGTTAATATTCAATCAGAGGGTCGATTCACCACTTATTTTGTAATATATTTGTTTTTATATTTGTTTTACTGCCTGCAAACACACACTCACACACACACCCTAACTCTAACCAGCACACTGCCTCCAAACACACACTCACACACACCCTAACTCTAACCAGCACACTGCCTCCAAACACACACTCACACACACACCCTAACTCTAACCAGCACACTGCCTCCAAACACACACTCACACACACACCCTAACTCTAACCAGCACACTGCCTCCAAACACACTCACACACACACCCTAACTCTAACCAGCACACTGCCTCCAAACACACACTCACACACACACCTAACTCTAACCAGCACACTGCCTCCAAACACACACTCACACACACACCCTAACTCTAACCAGCACACTGCCTCCAAACACACACTCACACACACACCCTAACTCTAACCAGCACACTGCCTCCAAACACACACTCACACACACACCCTAACTCTAACCAGCACACTGCCTCCAAACACACACTCACACACACACCCTAACTCTAACCAGCACACTGCCTCCAAACACACACTCACACACACACCTAACTCTAACCAGCACACTGCCTCCAAACACACACTCACACACACACCCTAACTCTAACCAGCACACTGCCTCCAAACACACACTCACACACACACCCTAACTCTAACCAGCACACTGCCTCCAAACACACACTCACACACACACCCTAACTCTAACCAGCACACTGCCTCCAAACACACACTCACACACACACCCTAACTCTAACCAGCACACTGCATTCAAACACACACTCACACACACACCCTAACTCTAACCAGCACACTGCCTCCAAACACACACTCACACACACACCCTAACTCTAACCAGCACACACACACTCACACACACATACTCACTCACACACACACACGCGCACTCACACACACACCCTAACTCTAACCAGCACACACACACTCACACACACACTCACTCACACACACACACACTCACGCGCACTCACACACACACCCTAACTCTAACCAGCACACACACACTCACACACACATACTCACTCACACACACACACTCATGCGCACACACACTCACACCCTAACCCTAACAGCACGCTCCTTTCCGACACACACACACAACCATCCCAACACAGAATCAAGTTCTTCAAACCACGAGAGCCATCCTGAATGAACTCTTGCACAAGCACACAAATACTATTCCTTTACAGCACCCCTTTACTTTGGAACTTAAGTTCCCTGTTTGGGGGTTTATACCCTGTGTGGACATTTCCATTCTGATTTTATCTGTTGGTTGCTGTGTGGTTTGACTCGAGAGGGCAGTACTCTAGCTGCACGCATCGATTTTAAATGTATCGCGATTTCTTAACAGCTTCGATCCTGTGTGCTTTACAAGGTCACCAGAAGCTGTCTTAGGACCGATATGTGTACACAACAGTCAGCATCACTTGTCTTTTACATAATCTCAAATTAAAATTCTATATGAACTATATGAACTTTGATGGTTTGTGTAAAGTACAGAGGTCAACAGCTAGGTTAGGCAAATGCTCTAATCTTTTTATTTACCACAAAGACAGTGTATGAAACGCAGCGAGTAAACAGGACTGAAGAGGAAGCTCCCACAGCTGGGTCTGGACATTCCCAGTGACGGGGGCCAAAATACAACTGAGATCATCAGAAACCAATAATAAAAATGACTTTAGAAATAACACAGAGCACTGGTGATGAGTGATGAAGCCCTGGGGCACTGTGTTATTCACATAACAGTGTGTTAGTAATAAGAGCTTGTCACCTTGGGATTCAGTAATATATACATGCACATGTTACACCTGCTTGCTCAGAGGGGCTACAAACACAGGGCTTATTTTTTAATATATAGTCCGACTACGCCAGTTCATTGCGATAAGCATAGAATAATATGAGATAATAAATCAGGTTCTTTTGATACAGAGCAGTGTCACCAATTAAACCACCAATTAAACCACAGACAACAGATCCATATAAAATCAATGAGAATGTTTTTTATTGGACAGCACGGTTAAAAGGAGCAACACCACATTGTTTAATATCCAAGTGATCCACTCCAGATTTTCCATTAACACGTCATCATAACTAAGATTAATCAAAACTGTCACTTCAAATCACCAAAGTGCTAACTGCAATATTGCACTTTAGAAAGTGCTTAGAGCATGTAGTGAGGGTATAAATAGAGGATAATAATCAGAGGTGACGTCATAAACCTTAAAGTACCAGCACCGCAATTCAAATAGAGATGTTTCTAAAACAAATGAGATGAACTCACGTTGTATTTGCACATGGAACTTGAGGTCACATTTAATAGGTAAGGCATGAGTCTCGCTCCTCCCCCAGTGCTGCCAGACTTGGGTTCTTCCAGCCAAATTGGGCTTTTTTTTTTTAAAGCATCTCGCGGGTAATGTTGTCTTTGGTGGTTTGGTTATTTTTATCATGCTTTTTTTTTCTCCCTGTTCCTTTCGATGATGTCATCACCGGTGCAGAACGTCACTCACCACAGTGCCCTGGCTGTAGTATTAGTATATTGCGTCCTCCATGTCTTTTCTTCTGGAGCTGCATCCAATACAACAACGAATCACACAAACACTCACTTATTTTTATCCGTCACCAATTTAAGACATGTATCAGTACAATTCAAATTGTTTTTGTTTTATTTTAAAAGACTATCTGAGACAGTTCTGGACAATTTATTTGTACATTTTGAATGTTTTGTTTTTTTTTGCTGTTTTTTTTTCCGGATCAGATTAAAACAGCGGTTCTGCTTCTGTAAATTGTGATACTAAATAAAGGCAAAGCAGATAAATAAATAGTTTATAACATTACTTACCAGTGTTTTCTTTTTTTAATAAATGTGTAGCACGTCTTTGTGCTTTTGTATTCTATATTAAATCTTAAAAGCAAAGGCAGAATAAATACTGCTAGGGCATCGTTCACTCCAGTCCCCGCGTCTCTGTGACTGATGATGTACAAGCAGCTTAAACCCGTGTTTTATGGCCAGTCGTAGGATGCACTTTTGCCGTCAGCATTTTCACATCAAGGTGTCAGCCTTCTTAAAGCAGTACTGTAGTTTGTACCAGAAGTCCCTAATGTTCTTCCCTGCAGTGCATCACAAGGACGACTGAGTGAATCAGACGACTGTGTGGGAGATCTGACTGCAAACATTTAAAACAGGAGCCAGAAACGCCGATTTAGAGTGTACCATCAAAACTGCATGGAATCGGACACTCGTGTTTTGTTCCTAGTGGGTATTCAATGTAAAGACTAATTTCATTTCTCGACGGAAAATAGATCGCTTCATTGATGCACAGGCACCGAAATTAGAGCGCTATATAAGCATTTTCCTAACAAATCGGTAAATGTGCGTAACTTTGGTTTCAAAAGTGTGAAATAATGAAATATGTTAAATATGTTACAAAGCATTCCATCCCTCGTAAGTCAAATTAAAAGACCCAAAGACATTCCTGCGCAATCACAATGAGTGATGACTAGCCTTCGAAGCGCACTGAAGCTCCGCTCAGATCGGAGCCCGGATCCAGCATCCTTACAACCGGCCCCTGAGGCAGCGTCCAGCGCTACCGCGAGTGTGCGGATGAATCTCAGGGAAAGGGGATGTATCTCTGAAAGAAAGAAAAATAAAGTACAAAAAAATATATGTAAAGATTTATATATATATATATATATATATATATATATATATATATATATATATATATATATATATATATATATATATATATATATATAATGTGCCACTTATATTTTTAAGAGTGATATTTAATCGACGTGTTCTCATATTATTATTATTACTATTATTATTATTATTTTTTTTTTTTATTTGTCATTTCTTCGTAACATTGTTGTGATCTTAAGCTGTGTTTAAATGTAACAGCCGGGGTAGCCACACACACGTGTTCGCTTCTCGTTCTCATTGGTCAGTTTCCCAAGTTACGCGCGTGTACCGTGTAGCGCCAGGATTGGATCCTACATCATGTTTATGATCCGACTCCAGTGAATTCGGATCCGATCCCATTTTTTATTCTCGTTAGTGCAACCAGGCCCTGGAGCAGCGGGTCGTCCCGTACTGTACTGTACTTTGAGTATGTACGGTACTGTACTGTACATACTCAAAGATGAAAGGCATTGTAATCTATAACGCATTTCTTTTAGAAGCAGCCAGCACTGGATACTGAAGTATAAACGGCAGCTCCTTTCCAGCATGAATGTGGCAGCGCGGCGGCTCGCTCCGCCTTGACACCAGAAGCAGTTTAAAGCAGATGTACGTGAATTTAAAGCAGCATTGTCTGTGTTGATTATATATGAGAAGTGTATTGGTTTGGTTATCAAACAAACAAACCAAAAAAAAAATATGTTTTTTTGCCCCGCCCCAAGTGTAAAACTAAAAATTCTCCCTCAGCATACAGACAATCCGCGTTTTTCGCAGCAAACGGAATCCTAGGGTCTCTGTTCATGACGAGAAAGAGTTTAACTGAGTGCATCCTTTCGATATGTTTGATTGCTCTCGCAGCAGTATGGGTACAAATAGACTGAATGTCCTTGCCCTGCTATATGTCCACAGACACGGGAATAAGTGTTACAGCGTTTCGACAGATCAGGCCATCGGAGGATTGGCAAACTCTGCTTAAAGTAAAGCCTTCTAAATCAGTGTTTTTAATCGTGGCATCATACAGTCTCAGCGGTCCGATCAGTATCAGCAATCTTACCAGTCCGGCAGTGTCAGCTCCAGTCTTACCAGTCGAGCAGTGTCAGCTCCAGTCTTACCAGTCCAGCAGCGTCAGCTCCAGTCTTACCAGTCCAACAGTGTCAGCTCCAGTCTTACCAGTCCAGCAGTGTCAGCTCCAGTCTTACCAGTCCGGCAGTGTCAGCTCCAGTCTTACCAGTCCAGCAGCGTCAGCTCCAGTCTTACCAGTCCAGCAGTGTCAGCTCCAGTCTTACCAGTCCAGCAGTGTCAGCACCAGCCTTACCAGTCCAGCAGCGTCAGCTCCAGTCTTACCAGTCCGGCAGCGTCAGCTCCAGTCTTCCCAGTCCAGCAGTGTCAGCTCCAGTCTTACCAGTCCAGCAGTGTCAGCTCCAGTCTTACCAGTCCAGCAGCGTCAGCTCCAGTCTTACCAGTCCAGCAGTGTCAGCACCAGCCTTACCAGTCCAGCAGCGTCAGCTCCAGTCTTACCAGTCCGGCAGCGTCAGCTCCAGTCTTACCAGTCCAGCAGTGTCAGCTCCAGTCTTACCAGTCCAGCAGTGTCAGCTCCAGTCTTACCAGTCCAGCAGTGTCAGCTCCAGTCTTACCAGTCCAGCAGTGGCAGCACCAGTCTTCCCAGTCCAGCAGCGTCAGCTCCAGTCTTACCAGTCCAGCAGCATCAGCTCCAGTCTTACCAGTCCAGCAGTGCCAGCACCAGTACCAGTCTTACCAGTCCAGCAGTGTCAGCTCCAGTCTTACCAGTCCAGCAGTGTCAGCACCAGTCTTACCAGTCCGGCAGCGTCAGCTCCAGTCTTACCAGTCCAGCAGCGTCAGCTCCAGTCTTACCAGTCCAGCAGTGTCAGCTCCAGTCTTACCAGTCCGGCAGTGTCAGCTCCAGTCTTACCAGTCCAGCAGCGTCAGCTCCAGTCTTACCAGTCCAGCAGTGTCAGCTCCAGTCTTACCAGTCGAGCAGTGTCAGCTCCAGTCTTACCAGTCCAGCAGCGTCAGCTCCAGTCTTACCAGTCCAGCAGTGTCAGCTCCAGTCTTACCAGTCCAGCAGTGTCAGCTCCAGTCTTACCAGTCCAGCAGCGTCAGCTCCAGTCTTACCAGTCCAGCAGTGTCAGCACCAGCCTTACCAGTCCAGCAGCGTCAGCTCCAGTCTTACCAGTCCGGCAGCGTCAGCTCCAGTCTTACCAGTCCAGCAGTGTCAGCTCCAGTCTTACCAGTCCAGCAGTGTCAGCTCCAGTCTTACCAGTCCAGCAGCGTCAGCTCCAGTCTTACCAGTCCAGCAGTGTCAGCTCCAGTCTTACCAGTCCAGCAGCGTCAGCTCCAGTCTTACCAGTCCAGCAGCATCAGCTCCAGTCTTACCAGTCCAGCAGTGTCAGCTCCAGTCTTACCAGTCCAGCAGTGTCAGCTCCAGTCTTACCAGTCCAGCAGTGTCAGCTCCAGTCTTACCAGTCCAGCAGTGTCAGCTCCAGTCTTACCAGTCCAGCAGCGTCAGCTCCAGTCTTCCCAGTCCAGCAGTGTCAGCTCCAGTCTTACCAGTACCAGTCTGGTTCAGTAGCAGTGAACCAAACGTCTTAATGAAGGTATAAACGCATCTACTTATTCACATTGATAAGCTCTATTCTTTCTTGCCCTTTTAATATCACATATTTCTATAGTGTGAAGAGAGTCATTTTAGGTTGGTGTTGTTTTTGCTGGGAGATTTGTTTAAAAAAAATGTGTCATGAAATTTCAAATATCATCCAAGGAGGGTCACTGGGTAAAAAGAGATAGCCACTTATATTGCTTTGCAGTTTGCATTAATAGTCTGCAGGTTTCATAAGACGATAACTTTCACCTCTGCAGTGTTACATTTTCCTTCCTTACATTTTCGTCTTCTCTGTCAGATTGAAGATGTTGTAAAACAAACCAAAAGTTTTTGCAATCATTGAGAAAACCGGAACGTTTGTGTTCTCGCTGTAGACTTCCATTTCAAACCGTTTTAGATCGTTTGAAAACTAGAGAAATTCACTCTCTGAAGCACTCCGGAGATTTCTCCGACGCTCAAAGCTGCACCTGGGCAGCAAAGCGACGCTGAAAAGCAGAAACGCAAGTAGTGCCATCGCGAGGAAGATATGTGAAACAAAACAGCAACGCTGACACGCTAGCTTAATAGCATACCAACATGTACGCGAAGGAACCAGCACTTCGGAAAATACATCGGCGAGAAATCAACACGAGGAAATGATCTAGGGTTACATGGATTACAGTGGGGCAATCTTGATGGAAAAATAAAAAGTCTCACCTTTTTCTCACTCTGTTTTTGCTAGTAATTTCGGGTTGTGTGTGTTTCCAAGTAGTTTCTTTTACACTGAGAAATTCTAGTGCTAATTAACTAATTCATATTAAAATACGGGACATCGTGCTGCTTTCAAGCCGGGTTCCTTTAAGTTTTTAGGTTGTCTTATATATATATATATATATATATATATATATATATATATATATATATATATATATATATATATATATATATATATATATCGATCAAGTTAGGGAAATAGGGGTCCGCTCAGACTGAATCATTTGACATTACTGTTAATCGAGCATGGTGGTAGTAAAACAATAAAGGGACTCAAATTAATATGCAAAGAGAGGCCCCCAAAACGATAACAGCCCCGGGCCCCCATTAAACTTAATCCGGCCCTGCTCATCCCTCAGGACAACATGTGTAGTTTTGAATGATTGCGCAGGAATGTCTATGTGTCTTTTAATCAGACATACGAGGGATGGAATGCTTTGTAACATATCTTATTATTTCAGATAGAATAATCTTCATGCAGCCCCAGCTACAGAAACGGCCCCTCCCTCCCCCCTTTTGAAACCAGAGTTACGCCACTGCAAAGCAGAGGAAGAAAAAAAACACTGCTCGTTATTCTGTTTTCATTCCAGGCGGAGACAAACAGGATGTAGCGAGTGTGTGGGCGCAGGGCTGGGTACGCCGGGTTTCCATCAACAGCCCGGAAAGAGCTTACTGCTTCACGTTGAGCCAGGTCTTCGTTAGCGGCTCAAAGGTTAACACATATTAACAGTGTGTGTTCAGTGCCAGCGGGGCGCAGTACAGGCTCGACTATTTGAACTTACAAAGTCACATTGTGTCAAGCAGGTTATAAGGGAAAGGGAGCTACTGCCGTTGAGAGAATGTAAACAAACGGGTCTGTCAACAACGTGGGACACTGCGCCTATTTTTAAAAGTGTGTTCGGATTTAGTTATAGAGCAGAGAGGACATTCTTGCGATACTCCCGTCATTAAAACCATAATATACACACACAGATAAAGTCCCGATCCGGGTCGTGTAAGAACACACACCCGGCAATATAGCTTTTAAAGTCGCGCTTCGTTTTGGATGCCGCTAGGTGGGTGGGTAGGACTAGTTCCAGTTGTTTTAATTTGTGTTGATGATCGATCTTGCATGGAAAGTTTGTAGGCGTCTCACACCACGTCCCTTTCCCAGCATTTTGAATGCAGTTTTGCTCGCTCTCTTTGCAGGTTCCCCGCGGCCAGCAAGGCAAGGTGTTCCACCAATATAATGAACATGTTCCCATTAGAATGACTGTCAGCTGAAGGACTCTCTTGATGGGACTCAGATAAAATAATAAAATAAAAATATTTAAAATGATCCTAATGTAAATTGAGAGAGAAAGAGAGGCAAAGACAGAGTGAGAGAGAGAGAGAGAGAGAGAGAGAGAGAGAGAGAGAGAGAGAGAGAGAGAGAGAGAGCGAGAGAGAGAGACTAATACCAGCACCACTCCAACACACACAATCAGAGTCAACCAAATTATACACAACACAAACAAGAATGCCTCTGGGACACACACACACACACGCACACACAAAAGACACTACACCCTGACTGAATACTTGACGAGGGTGAAAGACAGTAAACAGAGATAGATCTTAACAAAGTACAGGCTCAGTGAGCGCAGCCTGGCCATCGAGAAGGGCCGACACAGGCAGACATGGCTGCCCAAAGAGGACAGGTTGTGTGATCACTGTCAGCTCAATCAGGTCGAAACAGAGATACACTTTTTACTGCAGTGCACAAAATATAAGAAAATAAGGGAACCTTCTTCCCAAAAATACACTTTGCACTTTGAATTTGAGGAGAGAGTGAGAGAGAGAGAGAGAGAGAGAGAGAGAGAGAGAGAGAGAGAGAGAGAGAGAGAGAGAGAGAGAGAGAGAGACGCGTGTATTATCCTGTAGCACTGTATGTTGTATATCGGTATCACATATGAAAGCAGTTCATCCTCCACTCTACATATAGAGGGAATTTTTGGATTACTCACAAAACTCCCCTCCCCGTCCTGCAGCCTACTCTATAAATAAAAGGTACGAGAGAGCGATGCTCTGCAAACTCCATCAGCAGAGCTGACTGACCGCAGACACAGACGCGTCCTCAAACACTGAGGACTACACGCCAGTACGAACCCCGCCAGCAGGTGGATCCGATAACCCGACCCGTCTCCTCCGGATCGCGATGGGTGTAAATGACGGCCAGGGCGCTGCTCTGGAAGGTGGACAGGGCGCTATAAGGCGGGGGGGCAGGAGCAATGCCAGACTCGCGGTGTTCGTGGCGTCTCAGATGCTGTTTAATGTTTTCTGCCTTGCGATATGTCTGCACTACCTGTGGACATCAAAGCAGAGCCCAGCCCCGGTAAGAGACAGACTTTCTTTCGATCTATTCATTCATTAATACACTATGCGTAGAAACCTTTGCACATTCATCAGTCTTCTTTTTAAAGTGTTTTATGCAATGCAATTGAGCTTCTATTTTCGCAGAAATAAATGGAAAAGTAATAAAGTAATAGCCCGTATTACCTGACTCGGACCCGTGCGAAATATCTGAATAGATCATCGCCTCCCTTTCAAAATGTATGCTAAATATTTGAACGAGCAAGAGATCTCACACGTATATATTATATGTAGTTGGGTTGGGTTTCAAAGTAAATGGCAGCTTTTCGATTTTTCCACTCTTTCCCTCACACTGTGTTGATGATTATTTTGTACTGTGCAGCAGTCCTTTAAACGCAGTGATGTGCTTTTGCAAAGTCTGCTTCTTTTCTCTCCTGACCTGTCTGTACATCTGTAGAAGGAGCGCGGAACACGGTTGTGGTTTAATGCCGAGATCCTCTCAGATATACCAGGACTCCACGTCTGCGAGAGTTTCTTTATCTTAATAACACAGAAATCCAATGCAAACGCAATGTTCGTGCGTGCACACCAGCGTAGTCCTACCCTGCTCGATTGCGTTTGTTGAACACTGATTTCCAGACTCGCGTGCATTGCTACTGTAATAGTTTAATGGGCTGGGAGTCTGCGCACCGGGCGGTGTTCACACACGGTCATTGTAGCGCCACCTTGTGGGGGGCCTGGGATTAACGGCAGTCAAGCTGTACAGGGCAACACTTTACAGTGTTTTTAATTACTGTCTATTTACTCAGTAAGTACTTTGTAATTATGTGTTAGCACACATGTATTTACTGTGTCATTATGCAAATAGAATGTACTGTATGTGTAAATATTTTTTCACCATATATGAAGTGCACATTTGTATCAGGGTAAGGGTTATATCGTTCAGAAAGTGGTAAGGGCTTTTGATGCGGTTATCACAGCATTTCTGTGGTTTTTATGATTTTGATGCACTTGACTTGCACTGTAACTGTGTGACTTTTTTTTTTTACAGTATAGTTAGGCTCAGTAACTTCTGTTGTATAATGATTCAGAATATTCCTTGATGAATATGTATTGTACCGGTATTCTTTTGGATGTACACAAAACGTTTCACTGGTTAGAAAGATTTATTTCAGACGGAGAAAAGCCCTTCTTCTGCTGTGTAGAAAGAAAAGTAAACACAGCGCAGAAAACCCGTTCTTTTGTATTACACAGCTGAAGGACAGAAATCCCTTATCGTTTATATATATACAGCTACTGGTCAAAAGTTTTAGAACACCCCCATTTTTCCAGTTTTTATTGAAATTTAAGCAGTTCAAGTCCAGTGAATAACCTGAAATGGTACAAAGGTAAGCGGTAAACTGCCAGGGTTAAAAAAAAAAGTTTAGGTTACCAAAAACTGAAAAATAATGTACATTTCAGAGTTATACAAAAAGGCCTTTTTCAGGGAACAAGTAATGGGTTAACAACTTACAGCTGTTCTGCAGCAATGGAAGTAAATTAAGCCTTGAAAGTTGATGCTAACAATTCCTACAGGTGTCCCAACTTTTGTTGATTACTTACAAACCCTCTGTCTGTATAAAAGCAGTGTTGGAACAGACTGTGTTACTACACCCTCTTAAGCATTATTTGGACAGTATTGTACTGCAGGAAGTAGTATATTGCTATCATAATGGCGAGAAAAAGGCAATTAACAAAGGAAGACAGACAGACCATTATAACCCTTAAAAGTGTAGGTCTTTCCTTTAGAGAAATTGCAAAGAAAGCCAAGGTGTCAGTGAGTACAGTTTCCTACACCATCAAAAGGCACTTGGAAACTAGAGGAAACTCTGACAGGAAGAGGTCTGGCAGACCCAAAGCCACAACAGAATCAGAAGACAAGTTTCTGAGAGTCAACAGCTTGCATGATAGGCGGCTCACAGGACAACAGCTTCAAGCACAGCTTAACACTGGTCGAAGTAAGCAAGTCTCAGTTTCAACTGTGAAGAGAAGACTTCGAGCTGCAGGTTTGACAGGTCGAGTGGCAGTAAGAAAGCCATTGCTAAGATGGCAAAATAAGAAAAAGAGGCTTGCCTGGGCCATGAAGCACCGCCAGTGAACTACTGAAGACTGGAAGAAGGTCTTATGGACCGATGAATCAAAATTTGAAATCTTCGGTTCATCACGCAGGGTTTTTGTACGCCGTCGAGTAGGTGAAAGGTCAAACATGGAGGAGGAAGCGTGATGGTCTGGGGCTCTTTTGCTGGATCCAGAGTCGGCGACTTGCACAGAGTGAGTGGCACCCTGAACCAAAACGGCTACCACAGCATTTTGCAGCGCCATGCAATACCCTCTGGTATACACCTAGTAGGTCAGGGGTTCATCCTACAGCAAGATAATGACCCAAAACATACCTCCAGGCTATGTCAGAACTACCTTAGAAGAAAAGAACAAGACGGTAGGCTTCAAATCATGGAATGGCCAGCACAGTCTCCAGACTTAAACCCCATCGAGCTGGTTTGGGATGAACTGGACAGAAGGGTGAAAGCAAAGCAACCTACAAGTGCAACACATTTGTGGGAACTTCTGCAACAGTGTTGGGAAGAACTTTCCAAACAATATTTGATTCCCATTGTAGAAAGAATGCCACAAGTGTGTTCGGCTGTTATATCTGCAAAAGGTGGCTACTTTGATGAGTCAAAAATTTTGATTTAATTTTGTTAAACAAAACGATTCCATGATTTCTTTTTTATCTCCAATTGTTTATTTGTTCTATGCTTTAATTTCAGAGTACATTGAGACATTAAACTGCGTAAATTTCAATAAAAACTGGAAAAATGGAGGTGTTCTAAAACTTTTGACCGGTAGTGTATATATATATATATAGTCAGCTTTTAATCCTCTTAAATTATTTTTTGATCCATTAAAAGTATAAAGTCAAATGGTGTCTTCTTGCAAAACTATTTATTCATGTATATATATATTTTTGGTAAGTATTAGAGTAATGTTAGAAATCACGTTGCTGTAAATACACGAATGACTGTGACTGTGGGGACAGTTATTGCATGTGCCACATTCTCGGGTGTAAACGTGATTTAATAATGCTTGCACAGCCCCCGGCCTCACAGTGCATTCCCTAAACCGCTTGCACTGACCGCGCTTACCCCGGGGGAGTGATAATGCCGAGTCACTGTTGATCTGGGGACAACATCACAACAGCTATTCACCCGAAGTGATGCAACCGTTTTGCTACAACAACCTTATTTCATTGTAAATGTTAGTTAATTAAGCGCTGTGCTGCCATGTGATTGATGATCCAGGTTGATGTCGAGCATAACTAGGGTTGCCACCTGTCCCTGTTTTCATTGGATGGTCCCGGTTTTGAGGAAGGATACAATACTAGTTCAACAGACTCGCAATGTGAATTGGCTGTCGCATCCTATAGTAGTAATATTATCAATGTTGGATGAATATAGGATTTCTAAAGCCAGTTTACACTTGTAACCGCCCCCTACAGCATTAAGTCCTACAGCATTAAGCACTGCTGGGGGTGCCTCTGGTACTAAGAGACTGCAGTCATGGGTGACATCCTATTGATTACAAGCCTGAGATGTTCACTTTCTGGGGTTGACACCGTTTAACACATGCGATTGTATTTGACAGTTTGGTCGCACATCTCAGGGACTTTGTGCTCCACCCGCAACAATCAGAAACTCCAAGTGTTTATCAGAGAGACACTATGAATAGCAAGGCCTGTTTTGAGTGAAAACAGCCTCGTTATGACTAATGGGGGAATTTTCTTACATATTTCCTTTGAAATCTACAAGTCTGATGTGACTTGGAAACTGAAAATGGTCCACTTGCTGATAGAACAGTGCTGAGGTGACGTTTCTACTGGTCCACTTGCTGATAGAACAGTGCTGGAGGGGACGTTTCTACTGGTCCTCTTGCTGATAGAACAGTGCTGGAGGTGACGTTTCTACTGGTCCACTTGCTGATAGAACAGTGCTTGAGGTGACGTTTCTACTGGTCCACTTGCTGATAGAACAGTGCTGGAGGGGACGTTTCTACTGGTCCACTTGCTGATAGAACAGTGCTGAGGTGACGTTTCTACTGGTCCACTTGCTGATAGAACAGTGCTGGAGGTGACGTTTCTACTGGTCCACTTGCTGATAGAACAGTGCTGAGGTGACGTTTCTACTGGTCCACTTGCTGATAGAACAGTGCTGGAGGGGACGTTTCTACTGGTCCTCTTGCTGATAGAACAGTGCTGGAGGTGACGTTTCTACTGGTCCACTTGCTGATAGAACAGTGCTGAGGTGACGTTTCTACTGGTCCACTTGCTGATAGAACAGTGCTGGAGGTGACGTTTCTACTGGTCCACTTGCTGATAGAACAGTGCTTGAGGTGACGTTTCTACTGGTCCACTTGCTGATAGAACAGTGCTGGAGGTGACGTTTCTACTGGTCCACTTGCTGATAGAACAGTGCTGGAGGGGACGTTTCTACTGGTCCACTTGCTGATAGAACAGTGCTGGAGGGGACGTTTCTACTGGTACACTTGCTGATAGAACAGTGCTGGAGGGGACGTACTGGTCCACTTGCTGATAGAACAGTGCTGAGGTGACGTTTCTACTGGTCCACTTGCTGATAGAACAGTGCTGGAGGTGACGTTTCTACTGGTCCACTTGCTGATAGAACAGTGCTGAAGGGGACGTTTCTACTGGTCCACTTGCTGATAGAACAGTGCTGGAGGGGACGTTTCTAGTGGTCCACTTGCTGATAGAACAGTGCTGGAGGGGACGTTTCTACTGGTCCACTTGCTGATAGAACAGTGCTGAGGTGACGTTTCTACTGGTCCACTTGCTGATAGAACAGTGCTGGAGGTGACGTTTCTACTGGTCCACTTGCTGATAGAACAGTGCTGGAGGGGACGTTTCTACTGGTCCACTTGCTGATAGAACAGTGCTGGAGGGGACGTTTCTACTGGTCCACTTGCTGATAGAACAGTGCTGAGGTGACGTTTCTACTGGTCCTCTTGCTGATAGAACAGTGCTGGAGGGGACGTTTCTACTGGTCCACTTGCTGATAGAACAGTGCTGAGGTGACGTTTCTACTGGTCCACTTGCTGATAGAACAGTGCTGAGGTGACGTTTCTACTGGTCCACTTGCTGATAGAACAGTGCTGGAGGGGACGTTTCTACTGGTCCACTTGCTGATAGAACAGTGCTGGAGGGGACGTTTCTAGTGGTCCACTTGCTGATAGAACAGTGCTGGAGGGGACGTTTCTACTGGTCCACTTGCTGATAGAACAGTGCTGGAGGGGACGTTTCTAGTGGTCCACTTGCTGATAGAACAGTGCTGGAGGGGACGTTTCTACTGGTCCACTTGCTGATAGAACAGTGCTGGAGGGAGGGGACGTTTCTACTTTCTTTGTCTGGATTTGCTGCTAGCCGCAGTCGAGCAATGGATGACTCTTCATAATGACACACACACACACACACACACACACACACACACACAGGACAGTACAAAACATGCACTCAAACAACCAAACAGGTCATTTCTACGTTCCAGAGCTGTCCTTTTCATGAACACGTTGCTGAATGAAACAGCAGGGGGCTAGGTGGCACGGTGAGTTATTCCACTGACCCCCAAAGTCCCAAAGTGAGGCAATGAGACTGATCTGCTCCCTTCCTCCCTCACCCCCTAAAAGAAAGGGTGCTCCCCTAGTCCAAAGCAGGCTTGAGGCAATGAGACTGATCTGCTCCCTCCCTCACCCCCTAAAAGAAAAGGGTGCTCCCTCCTGTCCAGGGCAGGCTTGAGAGACAGACCTGCAATAACAATACAAAACAAAACTGAAAACCCAGAGGAAAAATAAATAAATAAATAAATAAATAAATAAAGAGCGAGCCCTATCTGAATATCCTGAGGAGTGTAAAAGTGAAACAAGCCCGAGGGTCCGATTCCCAGTCTGGTCCAGTTCACTGCGGTACAGCATGGTGTTCAAGTAAAGTAAAGAAACAAATCAATGCAACGCTTGTGCAGTCTTACACAAGGATGGTAAGGGCTGGTAAACACACCCAATGAAAAGATCCCATTTTCTATGGGTTTATTCTTAGAGGAATACAGTACCCTGCCCGAAGCTTCACCGCACGGCTGCTTTTTCTTTCTGTTTTTTTAAACGAGTTCTGAAGCACAATTTAGTTACTGCTATAAACACGTTAGGAATGAAACACCTCACAAATGAGCATGCTGTCAATTGTAGCCTTGGGTCTGCATCCCTGTCTCAACCTCCGTATCATGCTGATACAAGCAGTACCACGTCTCACTGCTTGATATGAGAGTTTTAATGAGAGAACAGTCTTCTGAGTGGGTGAGAGAGACTGTGGACTCCTGAGGACACTACTGTATATGCACCCTGGAGTTACTGCTATTAAATGACAGGAGTTTGGGGCTTTCCTGGTTTTACAGTCCTGCTGGTTTTCAATAAAAATCCAAAATAAATCAATGAAGTGCTGCTTACACTCTGAATCTGGGTGCAACTGATTCAGGCTGCTGTCGCTGTGCTGACAATGGGACTCTTAGTGATGTTTGTTTATCCACTCTGTAACAGGTTTCGGAATCCCAATGAAGGTGAATGGCTGAGAGATTCCACTTGCCATAGAATTACTAATAGCATCTTTGCCTCTGTACAATGAGCGGCAACACCTGATTTAACAGAACTTCCTCTAGGTGGCAGCATGGTTCATGAAATGCAGCAAAACACCAGCACAGTACTGCAAGTTACAACAAGCTCATCTTCAGACCACATTATTGTGCACTGGGCTGTTACAATAATAACATATACAGCAATGCTTATATTACCCAGGAGACACCAGTAGCACTGAGTTTTTGAATTTTAAATCACTTTATTTATTCATCATCATTCTAATTTTTTCCAGTGCTTTGTATTAGCAAATGCCAGCACTGCCAGGGGCTAAAGGAAACGTGTTCCACAGGTACAGATCACGCGAAGGAGCTGCCCCTTCCTTCTAGAAACACTGTTGTAATCAAAACAAGAAAACAGACTATTGCATTGGTAATGTCTGAAGAGTTGGGAATGTTATTCCAGATTCATCTCTGTGTCATTAATTCATACAATTTCATTTCTTCTCTTTCGTTACAGGCACCAGAAATTCACTTGAGAGGCAAAGGAAGTGAGTAAATACAAATTCATACAGAATGTACACATAGAGTATAGAAATGACTGACTGGGAGAACTCTTGCAGACCTTATTATTATTATCCAACACAAACATATTTAATGTTGCGACTTTGCTGTGAGACTATTATTATTATTATTATTATTATTATTATTATTATTATTTATTTCTTAGCAGACGCCCTTATCCAGGGTGACTTACAATCGTAAGCAAATACATTTCAAGTATCACAGTACAAGTAATAATACAATTAAGAGCAAGATAAATACAATGACTAGTTCAAGCAAGTACAAGTGTGACAAAATACAATTCAATAATACAGCAGATAAGTGTCAGTGATAGTTACATCAGGATATGATTAAATACAAAATACTACAGATTAAACACTTGGCAGATTACAGTACTCTGAAGTACAGGATTAAATGCAGTAAAATAGGGGCAGATAAGAGCAAGTAAAGCGCATTTAAGGAAGGGTGATAAGTGTCCCAGGGGAAGAACAGAGGAGTTCTACAGGTGCTTTCTGAAGAGGTGAGTCTTGAGGAGGCGCCGGAATGTGGTTAGGGACTGGGCAGTCCTGACATCTGTAGGAAGGTCATTCCACTAGACAACCAATATTGCATTGCATTGCAAGTCTTCTTAGAATGTAAATTAGGGAAGCTGTGTGGAAGAACTGAACGTAATACACTGCACAGTTGTATGTCTCATTTAACAAAGGGAAAAGAATTGCTTGACTAATTCAGTGTGCTTTGTTCTTGCATAACTGCCGTTCTCTAAGCAGAGACGTGCTTATTATAAAACACGACTGACTCCCTCGGCTCTGTTCCAGATCATAAACCCTCCCCTCATCCCCTGGAGTTTACAGTGGATAGGAAAGCAGATGAGAAAGTGTTCAGGCTTCACAACAAGACCGTGCTGGAGTTCCACTGCAAGGGCCCATACTTCCTGAGCCTCAAGCTTCAGTCAAGCGTGAAGAGAGTGGACTCCAGCGCCACATTGACAATGCACAACAAGAACAAGATCCTGCTGTCCTTCCCAGTGACCAACAAGACCGAGGACAGCCTGAAAGAGATCTTCCAGTTCGAAGCAGGAGAGCGGGTTCATTTCAACCTGACAAAAAGCACAGGGGGGGAGAACCTGCCCCCCACTCTGAAGGAGCTGTATGTGGCCTTCGTTTACCTGTGGGGGAGGGGCAACTGCCCTGATAAACCAGGAGACACATAAACCAACTGACCTTCCTACCCAACCCTCACCCTCCAGAAACGCACAGGTGTGTCTGTGTGTCTGCGGGCGCTGGGCAGAGAGACTGCTGTCTTACATATCCACTAGGGCACAGAATGATGGGTCTGCAAGAACAAAAGTGTCAGAAACAGGAAAGAAACAAGACGAGAGCAGGGGAGCCGTGTAGAGCCGTCTGTCAGAGATGCTTCAGTTGGGATTTCTATGCATCACTGGGCTCAGAATAGCTCAACGATATTGAGCGAGGATCAAGCTCCTGACTGGTGGACCTCTGTTTTGTGTTTTATTTGGCAGGTTGATTCAGAATTTTATGCATAGATCTTTTTTTTTTTTTTTGCACAACAGAAATATTTTTGCATCATTTTTTTTTTAAAGAAATCTGTAAATAGTAATTATTCTAAAAGTATTTATTTTAATATTATTATTGAGCCGTGTATGCTATAAGTGTTTAATATTATTATTGAGCCATGTATGCTATAAGTGTTTAATATTATTATTGAGCCGTGTATGCTATAAGTGTTTAATATTATTATTGAGCCGTGTATGCTATAAGTGTTTAATATTATTATTGAGCCGTGTATGCTATAAGTGTTTAATATTATTATTGAGCCGTGTATGCTATAAGTGTTTCATTTACCAAAGTGTCAGTTTCATCATCTTATGTTGGGAGAAGTCATTGAGGATCGGTACAGATGCTTTCCATTCAGTGCAATGGGTTAAATATGACACATTTCACTGTGCTGCACTGTGCCTGATATTCTGTGTGAATCTCCTCCCAACAAACAACAATAAAGAACACAGCAGGGAAACATGGAGCGCGCCCTCCAGACTGGGGTTCAATCTCAAAGCTCTCTGCTCCCACAATCCATCCTCACACCACGATTGGGGGTTGTGTTGAGTGAAGTATGGCAAAACATTGTAACAACAAAGTTAACTGTATTCAAGCACTGTCTGAGCATGGTGACGTGCACAGTGCCATTACTGAACTCACTTTACTCAAGGGCAGTGTCATAAGAGAAGAACCACAAAAACCTCAACCCTGCCCAGTAACCCTTGTCAAATAAATAAGCAATGTTCACCCGCAGTTCCCTTCTAAACGTTTACCACAGTAAAGTGTAGTAAAGCACAGTAAAGTGTAATAAAGCACAGCAAAGTGTAGTAAAGCACAGGAAAGTGTAGTAAAGCACAGGAAAGTGTAGTAAAGCACAGCAAAGTGTTACAAAGCACAGTGGTATACATAGTAAAGAATAGCAAAGTATGGTAAAGCATATGAATAAACATGGCAAACTGGGGTACACTCTGGTAAATGCCTAGTACAACCATGGGAAAAGCATGGGGAAACTGCAAACACACTGTGGTAGAATTTCAAAGGGTTTAGCTGCACTGGAACGATTGTACACTAGAACTGCAACTACATGTGCACTGTCCACTGGATTGAATTGTGCTCTGTGTAGCAGCTAGACTATTAACCTGAACTCATGGGATATCCTGAATGCATCATGCTGTCTCTTTTCTGTTCATATCCAGAATCACTCCAAAGACACTGGACTTCAAGCTACAGAGTGTATTTTACTCAAAGATTCTGCGCTAATGTTGGTTTCGTAACCAGCGGCGCAACCTTACATAGTCTCTGTTCTGTAAATCGATGATGAGTTTAAAGAATATTCCATGTGTAAATGTGGATGGAAGAAAGTATGCTTTAAAGCAGTGTTTTTGTATTGTATTTAATTATCATTATTATTATAATTTTTTTAGATAAATAAATGTATTAAAACACATTGTTTGTTTTGTTCTTTGTATCAGAGGCGAGTGATTGGTAAAAGAATTGTGTAAAACCCAGAATGGAGTGAAGGGAGTATTGTTTAGTAAGCGTACACGTTCATGACTAGCTCCTGTGCCACCCTTCTGTTGTTCTGCAGCCAAGAAGCCCTGTCTGCCTTCACTGGGTTTGTTTCAGGGGCGCCATTGTGTTTCAGAATAGTGCGCAATGTATCGAACTGTGTGACTGATATCTGTATTAAGACTCCAAGACTGATAGCAGGGCTGTGGGATCAGTAATGTCTTACTATATTATCTCCTGAGTGTTCTGAACTTATATATAAGGCTTTATTTGTTACTGGGTCTGCAAGCCACAGGTGCAGATTGCTTAGCTTTAAAAGTTGCCTTTGTCCTGTGTTGGTAATTTTGTTATCGTAAGATCTATAAAAAATATAGGAAATAATCAACGAAAATGCTCCCGTAATAAACTGATTTTTAAGTTTTTATCTGCAAACAAACCAAGAGCTTAAAGTTGACCCACCATACTGAAATCTGAAATGGTGCCCCTGGTTTGTTTCTGCAGCAAGTATGCAAAGGAGGTGTGGTTTGAGAGTTTTGGATGAAACACAAATGAAAATGTAATTGTGGATCAAAACTGGAGGAGTGAAAGTCTTCACAAAAAAAAACAAAAAACGCCAGTATCAGGATGCAGTGGAAACATGATACAGCCGTGCTTCCAAGTGTAGTGAAGCCATCTGAGCTGTTTACATGCCACTGGCTTAAGTTTACACTTTCCAAGAAAAAAAAGAACTAAAAAATCCTAAAGTTTCACCCTCAAGACACCTTCAGTCCATCAAGTCCATCAATGCAGTAATTCATAGAAGCTCAAGCACATGCAGCTCCGGCCAGCACAGCAGTGTCTACCAGTCACAGCATGTGCCAATAAACCAAACCAAGGAATCAAACAATTATCCAGTGTCCTAATTAAACCAATTCGCCAGCAATCCTTACACTGATTGCACAGTGCACATTGTTATTTGTAAGACACTGCAAACTGCAAACAGTCATTTTTGATTGCAGCAGCTAGGGACTCACTCTGAGCCTGCTGTACACAGGGATGGAAATAAGACTCCCATTGCATAGCATGATCCATTCCTGGTTTAATAAGACACCCCTGAGCTTGTTACCTATAGCCTGGAATGTGTAAAACTGCTATGCAATATTAGTCTTATTTCCAGCCTTGTAGCTAGACACTGTGGCTAATCAAGCTCGTAGTAAAACCTGAAATAGGTGAAACTGTTCTATATACAACTAGAAGTCAGGAGTGTCAAAATTGCAATGCAATGCAACTCTCAAACAGCAACAGCTTTTTTTTCCCGATGTCATTTTCTTTAAATTGAGAATAACGAAAGTACCAATGTACCAATATTCCAATGTGGTTTCTCATGGCAAGATTAAAAAAGAAACGTGTACATTCATTGTATCCTATGTGCTTTCCACTCTGCTCTATCTATCTTTGTTAGACTGCCTTTGCAGTTTCACCACAATGACATATTACCCCAGCAAGGGCTGGAGAGAGGGGAGAGGAGGAGAGAGAGAGAGGGAGAGAGAGAGAGAGACAGAGAGAGAGAGAGAGAGAGAGAGTAAGCACTGCTTCTAAAACAGATCCTCCTATAATATCCTATTATTAGAATTCTAACTGTTAATACCAGTACTTTAAAGATGTGCCAATTGAAACTGTCGTCAACAATACATGTGTTTTTATGAATGGGCAGCAGTGTGGAGTAGTGGTTAGGGCTCTGGACTCTTGACCGGAGGGTCGTGGGTTCAATCCCAGGTGGGGAACACTGCTGCTGTACCCTTGAGCAAGGTACTTTACCTAGATTGCTCCAGTAAAAACCCAACTGCATAAATAGGTAATTGTATGTTAAAATAATGTGATATCTTGTAACAATTGTAAGTCGCCCTGGATAAGGGCATCTGCTAAGAAATTATCAATTATATGCAATTATGAATGTAGCTCTGCTTGCAGGAGTGCTGTATTATGTGCTCCTGGATCAGTGCTTTTCTGTCACTGATCGAATGCTGTGCTCCAAAACATGGCTGAAAGTTTAGTGGCTTGTCTTTGAACCGCAAGGTCTGTGGTTCGCACCCAGCCTTTCCGTTTCATTTTGTAATCAGTGAACATCAGCTCGGCAGCCGTCTGGACCTCTGCTTCTAAAAAGAAAAACAATTCAGGCTGTTTGTGTTTTCAAGCTTCTTTAGTGCGTCTTGAGTGCATCACACACACCCACCTGCTGTGAAACTGGGACGGCAGCCAGGATCAACAGCAGCGCATGCATTCGAATAAACCCTAACACAGTTACATTTTTCTAACAACACCACTATCTGACCTAAACAAAATATCCTTCAGGTCAACTGATTCATTTGGGACCTTGAAAACGATGTAATTGCTGCGTTAGGATTGGGAGAGAGGTGCAGGATTGGGAGAGAGGTGCAGGATTGGGAGAGAGGTGCAGGATTGGGAGAGAGCTGCAGGATTGGGAGTGTAGGATTGGGAGAGAGCTGCAGGATGCTTCAGTTCAACATAAGGAAAGTGTGGAATCCCACTCTATAAAAAGATTAGCTACGTTTCATCAGGAGTAAAAGTAATTACATTAATAATAAAGAAAATAAAAACTGGACTGTTGTTGTATCTCAAAAGCCAAGGGGACCTGGTTCACAGCCATAGAAAGTTCATCTTATCTCTACTTCACAGCTTGTTGGCAGGACAGAGCAACCTGTTGAAACTTGATTCCGTTTATTAGACCAAATCGACTGCTGGCACAAGTCCAAGCAGGCGTGATGCAAGACAGAATACACAGATGCAATAAAAAAAGGGTTTCGCTGTGATGCAAGCAGATTCTCCAGGGAAATACCTCTCTGAGAGCCAGCAGTTTCACAGCATTCCCACTGCTTTCAAGGGAAAGTACACAGTGTGGATCAAAGGAGCCGCCAGCCGGGGGAATCTCTCCACCGCACAGAGATGTGATGCTGCAATACTGCCGTCTGAAGAGGAGGAGGTATGAGGAAGAGAAACAATACAAAATACTAAACAAGGCTCTGGGAGCAGCAACACTATCTGAAACTCTTAGAAGAACGTCTGGCAGTCCTGTCAGCTCCCTTCAAAACACAGTGATACCGCCTTGTGCACTGCAGTATGTATGTGCATGTAGCATAACAAACACCCTGCAGACTCTACTGCTGAACAGAAACTTCACACAGGGCCAAGTCAAAGACACATGTTTTACGTGTTCAATTGTATTTGATCATTTTCGCTGTAATAGCCTTTATTTTTAACAATATATTGGTGATGACACAGTAAAATACCATATACTAACTTAAGTATGTATGTATATATATATATATATATATATATATATATATATATATATATATATATATATATATATATATATATATATATATATATATATATATAGATGGGCTTCAGTGAGTTACAGGAAAATAATTCCATCTGGGGTTTAAGTGACGTCATAAACTATGAGACCGTTAGGTCGAGTTTATAAACTGTCACAGAAACCCCAGATGGAATTATTTTCCATTAACTCACTGAAGCCCATCTATTATTTTTTATAATACATGGATATTAGTATCTAATAAAAAAAAAACACAGTAAACGGGTGTTAAGGTTCAAATTGCAACAGAATTTAATGAATAATAATAACGTACAGTAAGTCAATATTAAATAATCTTAAATATAATTCTTTTTGATAATTCAGGAACAGTGAATTAAAATGGGTAGATAATGAACAGCAAAAAAATAACGTACTTTTAAGGAAAATGTGTTTCAATGGGGTAAGCTTTTTTTATTATTAGTCGCTGTCAGAGTCGAAGATTTGTGTTGCTCGCTTGGGTCAAAGTTCAAGTATATTTTCCTCTAGAGGAATTGTGCCATTTTGACATCACTACTGTGCTATTATGTCTTTTTTTCAAATGGCTCAGGGTGCAAATATAGAGCCTTCATCCATGTATATATATATATATTTTTATTTTTGATTTTTTTAAATTTTATTTAGTGTGCCCAATTATTTCACCCCGCAGCAAGCTTTCTCTTTTACACCCAGGAACTCGAGAGTGGATGTCAGTGAGCTACCAAGCTCAGAAGGACAATGACCAGCCTGCAGGTGCCCGCTTTTGAGCTCACTGGGCACCTGGCCAGCAGAATTCACTGTACTGCGACAAGTAGAACCAGTCTCTACCGGAAGCCATTGTGACACTCCCTTCGGAATCCCCAGCGAAGACCGGCTACTTCACACAGCCAGAACACGAACCTGCGCTGAGCGACTCACCCTGCAGCTGTGCTTTTACCAGGTGACCCACTCGGGGACCCCAGCTAAAGTATATTTTACTGAACTGCACAATAAAATAAAACGGAAATGTTAGCAGTCCTGTAAACTCCCTCCTGAACAGCACAAGTTTAGGACTTTGTCTGTCCGTTCCCTTTCTCTCTTCCTCTCCCCGTCTCTCTCTCTCTCTCTTTCCTTCTGTCATGTGTGTGGGTTCACTTCCCCTTTCTCCCACACATTCCTGGTCCAGTTTCATCACTGACTCCTATTCCCGGTTTGCTGTCCTTGCAGAACAGAGTAGAACAAGACCCCCTGTGAGCCACTGCTCTTCATTTATGTAAATCCTTACTGAATGGGGAAGTATGGAACTAAAAGCGACACACACGTTTCTAAAACTTTACAATGGGGAAAAATAACCCTTATTGTTCAGTTAGTTCAGGGTCCCCTGCAGCCCAGCCTGTAAAGTCATGTGAGCGCAAACTCGCTGGATGGAACCTTGCGTGCACATGTTACTCTGAATTCACTGCAAGTGATAACACTGTCCTTTTAAACAGCATGGTCACGTTACTCTGAATCCTCTCTAGCTTGCTGCCACTCAACCACAGCTCTGGCTGATATAATACATGTCGTTCTTTGGGTTTCATCCAGTTCAAATAGAAATCTGAGATAAACTCGTGAGACTGTAAAACAGTGCTGTAACAGAAAGAAAGAAAGAAAGAAAGAAAGAAAGAAAGAAAGAAAGAAAGAAAGCTGTACAAATGACTTCTTTCATGCTGCGGAGCGAGCAGACTGAGGCAGTGGAATTGCAGTTTCACTTCTGTCAAGGTTTATTTTTTTATCACCCCCCGCCCCCCTCCTACAATTGTTGAATCCCTGCCAAGCAGCGCTACCTCCAGTTTCTGCTTCATCAGAAACTAATAGTTCAGCGAGTAGGCAGGCAGTGGAATGGCCTGGGCTGAGCAAAGCTATAAAACCCCGGGAGCAGCCCTCTCTCAGGAGAAGCACAGCCTACTGCTGAGATCAGTCTGGACAGCACAATGGAAGGGAAGGTGTTTCTGGAGAGCTCAGGGCAGCCCACTCGAGTGCGGTGCTGCCTCCTGGGGATCTCAGCCCTGGCACTGGCACTGCTGGCCTCTTCCATCTCCACCGGCTTCTGCTTCCTGGTCTTCAAGAACGAGCTTGGGAAAGATCCCCCCACCACGGCTCCTCCATCAGCGCAGGTAATGCAGGATCTGTGCACAGCAAAGGCCCCCGGTCAGCACTCATTTCACTGATAGTGCTGATGGAGGGCTGTGAAACCACAGGAATTCGGATTGGGATGGAGCTATATTAGTTTATTTATCTCTTTGTTAGTGTTTATTTTATTAATGTCAATGCAAGAGGCAGATCATCAGAAATTGCAGATTTTTACTGATGCAAAGAGTTAGTGTGGAAATGGCCCAGTGCATGGGCGATGAATGGGAGCCTCGCACTCTGTGTGACGTGAGCCAGCAGTGATCAATGCTTGGTGGGAATTAAAGAGCATGCATTAATTTATTTCTTTTTTGTTTTTCATCTTGCAGCTGCCTCGAGAGAAGCTGCGCACTTCCTTTAAAGGTGAGCCCCTTCCACGCGTGTCCTGGGGGTGTGGCGCGGTTACTGGGTAACATGCGGGCAGCTCTTCCAAGGGGTCTCTTTGGAATCACGCTTTCAAGCTAATCGTCACACAGTCTGACCGCTTGCCGTGACATGAAGCATGCATTTTAAAAAGTTGCTAGAGTACATTAGTACATTTTCTGTTAGGTGATCCTGTACACATTTATATTTCATATCTGCTTATCTATTCATTTCTGTGTGAAGACAAAACCAACTGAGTGAGACTTTGCTGGTTAGAAATCGACACTTCTAGTACCTCAAGATTTTAAAATGTATCTGCCTTCAATTGAATTAAAAAAACAAAAAGGCAAAGGGTAAACTTTTATTAAAAACTGAATCCTGGCTTGGATTTTCCACTGTAAGTCATTGTAATGTCTGTATTGTGATTTGTCTGCATGTTTTACAGATCTCATCACTTCTGTAAAAGTCTTGTTTTAACAGAAATGTTAACTTTTGACAACACATGGCTAGCTGAAGAAGAATAAACTAAAATGCAGCATTAAAAAAATGCTGACCTTTAGAAGAAATACACCCTGGCAGCGCCTTGCGTCACCCTGTAGGACTGCGCTCATATTCACATGCTTCCGATCCTCTGCGGCTTTTATTTCATTGTCTTTGTTCCTGTTTTCCTGAGTCAAGTTTCTCTCTGCCAGTAACCCCACTATGTAGAATAACTCCCACACTGGGAGGGAGGGAGCAGGAGTGGGAGTAGGGCAGGATGAGTTCCCTCTCCTTGTCAGCACAGCCACTAAACCCAAATTTTATTTCTCAGAATAAATATTCCAAGAGTGGTGGTTACAGAGTCACTTTTACAATTACAAGGTACAACGCAGATTCTTTTCATCCAAACAACTCAGACTTGAAACGTACACGCGCACACAGACACAGACACAGGCACACATGAGTCCGAGAAAGCACATTACTACACAACCTGTTATTACAGCCGTCAGTCTCCTGCTTTCTAGTGTGCACTGAACACGCCATCCGGCAGTTACAAGGGTCTGATTTCTCTTTTTTTTAAAACATCTCTCTCCATCTCTCTATCTATCCATCCATCTCTCTATCTATCTCTCTATCTATTTATCTATCTATATCCATCCATCCATCCATCTACTGTATCTGTATACTAAAATCCCTGTTCTTTTCTTGTGCAGTCAAAGACAGAGATGTCAATAATAACAACCTGTTCCAGTTCACAGTCCCTGAAGACAGCTGGTACTTTGTGTACACCCAGGTGACAGGGCAGGAGGGACAGGAAGCCACGACTGCTTTCTCAGTGAAGCTGTATCGGAACAACACTGTGCTGAATGAGAGGGAGATCAAGAACTGCAAATGCCAGCCATCTGTCACCCTGAGCGGCATGTACAACCTGACCTGGGGAGACACGCTGTCTGTGAAGCTGAACGGAGAGCATAAAGTCCTGAAGGACCTGACTGTCTTTGGTATCTTTGAACTGTAGCTGCATCGCTCAGGGGCTCAAGGCAGTGTGCCAGGAACTTCTAATGAGGAAGCGTGAAACCTGATCCTGCTGTTTCTTTGTTTTTGTTCCTTTTTTTAAGCTTTATTATCCAAGACATTCTGATGAGCAAACTTCCAACTGTGAAACTCCTCAGCTTTCAAACAAACAATCTTACAGCACACATCACATCACAGCACTCATCACAGCACAGCACACATCACAGCACAGCTCTCATCACAGCACAGCACTCATCACAGCACAGCACTCATCACAGCACAGCACACATCACAGCACAGCACACATCACAGCACAGCACTCATCACAGCACAGCACACATCACAGCACTCATCACAGCACAGCACAGCACTCATCACAGCACTCATCACAGCACAGCACACATCACAGCACAGCACACATCACAGCACAGCACTCATCACAGCACAGCACTCATCACATCACAGCACTCATCACAGCACTCATCACAGCACAGCACAGCACACATCACAGCACTCATCACAGCACAGCACTCATCACAGCACAGCACACATCACAGCACTCATCACAGCACAGCACAGCACACATCACAGCACTCATCACATCACAGCACTCATCACAGCACAGCACACATCACAGCACTCATCACAGCACAGCACTCATCACAGCACAGCACAGCACTCATCACAGCACAGCACTCATCACAGCACTCATCACAGCACAGCACAGCACTCATCACAGCACAGCACTCATCACAGCACTCATCACAGCACAGCACAGCACTCATCACATCACAGCACTCATCACAGCACAGCACACATCACAGCACTCATCACAGCACAGCACACATCACAGCACAGCACTCATCACAGCACTCATCACAGCACAGCACACATCACAGCACAGCACTCATCACATCACAGCACTCATCACAGCACTCATCACAGCACTCATCACAGCACAGCACACATCACAGCACTCATCACAGCACAGCACTCATCACAGCACAGCACTCATCACAGCACTCATCACAGCACAGCACTCATCACAGCACTCATCACAGCACAGCACTCATCACAGCACAGCACTCATCACATCACAGCACTCATCACAGCACTCATCACAGCACTCATCACAGCACAGCACACATCACAGCACTCATCACAGCACAGCACTCATCACAGCACAGCACTCATCACAGCACTCATCACAGCACAGCACTCATCACAGCACTCATCACAGCACAGCACTCATCACAGCACAGCACTCATCACATCACAGCACTCATCACAGCACAGCACTCATCACATCACAGCACTCATCACAGCACTCAGCCCGAAGCAGAGCCCCCCAGCCTCCACTCAATGAATAAGACCAGGCATGTTATTGCATTGTCCGGCTGTGCAGAGACTTTAAAACAGCAAATATGTCAAAGCAATGCAAATGTATTCTTTTAAATCTGAACTACTAACTCCATATATTCCTCTTCGTTCTTTAAGATCAGAAAATGCAGAACTCTTAGTTGTGCCAAAATATAATCTAAAAGGTCAGCATGAGCCAGAGCTTTTTTTGCTGTTGTGCGCCTCGTTTGTGGAACTCTATTGTGCGTCATCAGGCAGGTTCAAACACCGGACTCTTTCAAGTCTCAATGGAAGCATACTCTTTTTATATAATTGGTTGTAGCTGGAGTGTATTGTGCACATGACAACTTTGTACATCTCTCTGGGATGCCATGGAGTGAAGGGCGCTATATAAAAATCAGTGTGCATTTGTACTGTAATGCTACAGTAACAATAATACTATATTATCAACTAGGGGTGTTCAGGTACACAGAATATCACAGCCATTCTCTTTAACATGTTTTTTAAACCGTGTTAATTTCACAACAAGAAAAGCTGCCTTTCTCAAAATACAATTGAGTACCAATCAATGGCAATCGGTTTCCATACAGAGTGATTTAAAGCAGCTTGTAATCTTGTTGTCCTTTCACCGGGGGGTCTGATATGATTACTACAGTTGTAAACCAACCAAAAAAAAAACAAAAAACCACAGATTCATCACGAACGCTTACAAAGGCAGAGCGGTACGGCACAGCATATTAAAAAAAAAACATGGTAAACTATGGTAAATACACAGTATACAGTAACTGTGGGAAAAGCATGGTAAAACTGAACGATAACTGCACACATTTCCTGTGGTAAACTTTTAAGGGTAACAAGCTCATTCCCTGTTAAAAAAGGAGGCTTTCGCTAGAAAAGGGAGCACTTTTACAAGGAGCCCTTTATCGATACTCAGGGAGCTCAACAGATCTCACTGAATACATCTCAAATGAATGATCAACTAGACAGGAAATGAGAAATGAACATTGTTGACAATACTGATTAGGAACTCGCTCTACTCCTGTATGCACTGTATGCCTTCAGAATACAGTGTGACAACACTTTTGCGCTGCGTCACTATTTGTGTTAAATACTGGAAGACAATTCCTGTAAAGTGGGCCTTTGTCACCGCTCCCTCATACTGTGGCAGTTTTCTGCGTATTTATTTGATACAAACACAGTCCAGCCAGACTGCTCTCCTGCATTGCAGGGATTCCGTCTGTGACAGAGCGAGGGCAGTTTCACTGAAAGGTGGTGGAAAGTGAACCCAGTAATAAGGAAACAAACCAGACATTGCACATCGCTCCTGATGATGTAATGTGTTTGGGGACGTTACCCCCTGCTTCTCTGTCTCGGATAAGCACAGATAAGCTCACACTGAACTTTGTATCTCTGAGAGGAGGCATTAATGAACTCCTGATTCACAGGGACCTGCCTGCTCGCTAACTGACTTAACCCTTTACCTCCCGGAGAAGGCTGCCGCCCCATGAAATCAAGGTTTTATTACAGATTATCATCATTAGTAGTAGTGATAAGTTAATTTTCACCTGAATCCAGTTTAGAATCAATGATAGTAGCGTGGCACACACAAGTTTGTTCCCCAATTTGGAATCGGCAACTGTATTTTTTATAAATCCCGGTTCACCGCTGCAACCCCCAAGGCGACTCGGAGAACGGCGGCTGACACACGCATCCTCTGAAACGTGTCCCTGCCTAACCGTCTTTTTTCGCACTATAGATCCACAGCAAAGCCATCAGACCTATAGTGCCGGAGGACAACACAAATCTGAATGGCTCCACTGCAGCCTCGGCAATGACATAGCCTGGATTCAAACCTGCGACCTCCAGGCTACAGGGTGCATCCTGCACTCCACGCGGCGCGCCTTCACTGGATGCGCCACTCAGGAGCCCCCTCTTCAAATCTAATCCTAACGATTCAGCATCAACACCGTGGCTTGGTAACCCATTCCATCCACTTACACACAAAGATGCCCCTACCTCCCGTCTCGCACCTCTGTGCTTCATGTATTAGCGAGGGCTAACTTTGTCAACTGCTTTTAAGATTTGAAATAAAGTCTCCCTTAATACTTCCTTTTTTCTGCTAAACAGATTAAATTCCCTCAAGCTATCCATATAACTCATTGGGATTGGACTGGCTGTCCTTCCCTGGACTCTCTTTCTGAATTGCAGAGACTACAGCAGGACCTACTGGATTTGTACTCTACACTTTTGAGTATCTAAAAACTGTAGAATTCCATGTGCCTTTTTAATCACTTCCCCTCCAAGTTAAGTATTATCATTTCGTCTGGACGGAAACCCTGACCTTAGTCTCACAGCTCTTTATCAGACAGTAATTCCTTCAGGCTCTTGCAGCATGAGAATTTCATCACTCATCTTTATAGCTGCTGGCAGTTAAAGAAAATCATTGACCCAGTGTGTCATACAAGTACCTGATTGACAACTCTTCAAGCAGACTTCATGAAAGAGCCCTTCACACCTTACAGTCCTGCCTGTTGGCTTTAATTGCCCACACAAGAACAGAAGAATAGAAGAAAAAATGACCAACCATGCTGTTCTTCATTTATATATAAAAAAAAACACCAGTCTACAGTACAATAGTTCTGAGTCATCAAAACTATATATAAATATAGGAATGGAAACTGTGAATCAGACTGGACTCCGCTGGAATAAGAGCACGCTGGACGTGCTATTATTACTGTCCATTGATACGGGCATCATGAAGTAATGGGAGGCAGTGGCTGTACGTCGGAAGGAACACCTCCACACAGGAAGGTCGGCTCGCTTCACTTCCACGCTGGAAATCGTGACTTAAATAAAAGCAGACAGAGACAGGGGAGAGAGGTCACACAGATAAAAATATCAGCGGGATATAAACACTGCCCCGCATTCTCTGAGATACTTCAGAGCGTGACCACGGCTCACCCCTATCCTCCGAGTCGCACGCTCCCAATCCCAGTCAAGTAGGTCAGACTGCCTCCACTGTGTTCCTGCCCCCCCACAGTGGTTACTACAGCTATATTAATCAGAGTGCAAGGTGCCAACAGCAGCAGCAGCGCAGTGGAAAATGAAAAGGTTTAACTTTAAACATAGGCAGGTTAAGTCTGCTCAACTAAGCTGAAGAGGTCAGGAATGAGTTTCATCAGCCTTTATTTGAATCTCGTCTGGAGCCAGGCTTGGGGGCTGCAATCAAACTGAGACCAGCGCTGGGGTCTCAAGGGCTCGGGGCTGCAATCAAACTGAGACCAGCGCTGGGGTCTCAAGGGCTCTGGGGCTGCAATCAAACTGAGACCAGCGCTGGGGTCTCAAGGGCTCGGGGCTGCAATCAAACTGAGACCAGCGCTGGGGTCTCAAGGGCTCTGGGGCTGCAATAAAACTGAGACCAGCGCTGGGGTCTCAAGGGCTCAGGGCTACAATAAAACTGAGACCAGCGCTGGGGTCTCAAGGGCTCTGGGGCTGCAATCAAACTGAGACCAGCGCTGGGGTCTCAAGGGCTCTGGGGCTGCAATCAAACTGAGACCAGCGCTGGGGTCTCAAGGGCTCTGGGGCTGCAATCAAACTGAGACCAGCGCTGGGGTCTCAAGGGCTCGGGGCTGCAATAAAACTGAGACCAGCGCTGGGGTCTCAAGGGCTCAGGGCTACAATAAAACTGAGACCAGCGCTGGGGTCTCAAGGGCTCTGGGGCTACAATAAAACTGAGACCAGCGCTGGGGTCTCAAGGGCTCTGGGGCTACAATAAAACTGAGACCAGCTGGGGTCTCAAGGGCTCAGGGCTGCAATAAAACTGAGACCAGCTGGGGTCTCAAGGGCTCAGGGCTGCAATAAAACTGAGACCAGCTGGGGTCTCAAGGGCTCAGGGCTGCAATAAAACTGAGACCAGCGCTGGGGTCTCAAGGGCTCGGGCTGCAATAAAACTGAGACCAGAGCTGGGGTCTCAAGGGCTCGGGGCTGCAATAAAACTGAGACCAGCTGGGGTCTCAAGGGCTCGGGCTGCAATAAAACTGAGACCAGCGCTGGGGTCTCAAGGGCTCGGGCTGCAATAAAACTGAGACCAGCGCTGGGGTCTCAAGTTCTCGGGGGCTGCAATAAAACTGAGACCAGCGCTGGGGTCTCAAGGGCTCGGGCTACAATAAAACTGAGACCAGCGCTGGGGTCTCTAGGGCTCGGGGCTACAATAAAACTGAGACCAGCGCTGGGGTCTCAAGGGCTCAGGGCTACAATAAAACTGAGACCAGAGCTGGGGACTCAAGGGCTCGGGGCTGCAATAAAACTGAGACCAGCGCTGGGGTCTCAAGGGCTCGGGCTACAATAAAACTGAGACCAGTGTTGGGGTCTCTAGGGCTCAGGGCTACAATAAAACTGAGACCAGCGCTGGGGTCTCAAGGGCTCGGGGCTGCAATAAAACTGAGACCAGCGCTGGGGTCTCAAGGGATCGGGCTACAATAAAACTGAGACCAGCTGGGGTCTCTAGGGCTCGGGCTACAATAAAACTGAGACCAGCTGGGGTCTCTAGGGCTCGGGGCTACAATAAAACTGAGACCAGCGCTGGGGTCTCAAGGGCTCTGGGGCTACAATAAAACTGAGACCAGCTGGGGTCTCAAGGGCTCGGGGCTGCAATAAAACTGAGACCAGCGCTGGGGTCTCAAGGGCTCGGGCTGCAATAAAACTGAGACCAGCTGGGGTCTCAAGGGCTCGGGCTGCAATAAAACTGAGACCAGCTGGGGTCTCAAGGGCTCGGGCTGCAATAAAACTGAGACCAGCTGGGGTCTCAAGGGCTCGGGGCTGCAATAAAACTGAGACCAGCTGGGGTCTCAAGGGCTCGGGCTGCAATAAAACTGAGACCAGCGCTGGGGTCTCAAGGGCTCAGGGCTGCAATAAAACTGAGACCAGCGCTGGGGTCTCAAGGGCTCTGGGGCTACAATAAAACTGAGACCAGCGCTGGGGTCTCAAGGGCTCGGGGCTGCAATAAAACTGAGACCAGCGCTGGGGTCTCAAGGGCTCGGGGCTGCAATAAAACTGAGACCAGCGCTGGGGTCTCAAGGGCTCGGGGCTGCAATAAAACTGAGACCAGCGCTGGGGTCTCAAGGGCTCGGGGCTGCAATAAAACTGAGACCAGCGCTGGGGTCTCAAGGGCTCGGGGCTGCAATAAAACTGAGACCAGCGCTGGGGTCTCAAGTTCTCGGGGGCTGCAATAAAACTGAGACCAGCGCTGGGGTCTCAAGGGCTCTGGGGCTGCAATAAAACTGAGACCAGCGCTGGGGTCTCAAGGGCTCTGGGGCTGCAATAAAACTGAGACCAGCGCTGGGGTCTCAAGGGCTCGGGCTGCAATAAAACTGAGACCAGCGCTGGGGTCTCAAGGGCTCGGGCTGCAATAAAACTGAGACCAGCGCTGGGGTCTCAAGGGCTCGGGCTGCAATAAAACTGAGACCAGCGCTGGGGTCTCAAGGGCTCGGGCTGCAATAAAACTGAGACCAGCTGGGGTCTCAAGGGCTCGGGCTGCAATAAAACTGAGACCTGCGCTGGGGTCTCAAGGGCTCTGGGGCTGCAATCAAACTGAGACCAGCGCTGGGGTCTCAAGGGCTCTGGGGCTGCAATCAAACTGAGACCAGCGCTGGGGTCTCAAGGGCTCGGGGCTGCAATCAAACTGAGACCAGCGCTGGGGTCTCAAGGGCTCGGGGCTGCAATAAAACTGAGACCAGCGCTGGGGTCTCAAGGGCTCAGGGCTACAATAAAACTGAGACCAGCGCTGGGGTCTCAAGGGCTCTGGGGCTACAATAAAACTGAGACCAGCGCTGGGGTCTCAAGGGCTCGGGGCTGCAATAAAACTGAGACCAGCGCTGGGGTCTCTAGGGCTCAGGGCTACAATAAAACTGAGACCAGCGCTGGGGTCTCAAGGGCTCGGGGCTGCAATAAAACTGAGACCAGCGCTGGGGTCTCAAGGGCTCGGGGCTGCAATAAAACTGAGACCAGAGCTGGGGTCTCAAGGGCTCGGGGCTGCAATAAAACTGAGACCAGCGCTGGGGTCTCAAGGGCTCGGGGCTGCAATAAAACTGAGACCAGCGCTGGGGTCTCAAGGGCTCGGGGCTGCAATAAAACTGAGACCAGCTGGGGTCTCAAGGGCTCGGGCTGCAATAAAACTGAGACCAGCTGGGGTCTCAAGGGCTCGGGCTGCAATAAAACTGAGACCAGCGCTGGGGTCTCAAGGGCACGGGGCTGCAATAAAACTGAGACCAGCGCTGGGGTCTCAAGGGCTCTGGGGCTGCAATCAAACTGAGACCAGCGCTGGGGTCTCAAGGGCTCGGGCTACAATAAAACTGAGACCAGCGCTGGGGTCTCTAGGGCTCGGGGCTACAATAAAACTGAGACCAGCGCTGGGGTCTCAAGGGCTCAGGGCTACAATAAAACTGAGACCAGCGCTGGGGTCTCAAGGGCTCGGGGCTGCAATAAAACTGAGACCAGCGCTGGGGTCTCAAGGGCTCGGGCTACAATAAAACTGAGACCAGCGCTGGGGTCTCTAGGGCTCAGGGCTACAATAAAACTGAGACCAGCGCTGGGGTCTCAAGGGCTCGGGGCTGCAATAAAACTGAGACCAGCGCTGGGGTCTCAAGGGCTCGGGCTACAATAAAACTGAGACCAGCGCTGGGGTCTCTAGGGCTCGGGGCTACAATAAAACTGAGACCAGCGCTGGGGTCTCTAGGGCTCAGGGCTACAATAAAACTGAGACCAGCGCTGGGGTCTCAAGGGCTCTGGGGCTACAATAAAACTGAGACCAGCTGGGGTCTCAAGGGCTCGGGCTGCAATAAAACTGAGACCAGCGCTGGGGTCTCAAGGGCTCGGGCTGCAATAAAACTGAGACCAGCGCTGGGGTCTCAAGGGCTCGGGCTGCAATAAAACTGAGACCAGCGCTGGGGTCTCAAGGGCTCGGGCTGCAATAAAACTGAGACCAGCGCTGGGGTCTCAAGGGCTCGGGCTGCAATCAAACTGAGACCAGCTGGGGTCTCAAGGGCTCGGGCTGCAATAAAACTGAGACCAGCGCTGGGGTCTCAAGGGCTCGGGCTGCAATAAAACTGAGACCAGCTGGGGTCTCAAGGGCTCAGGGCTGCAATAAAACTGAGACCAGCGCTGGGGTCTCAAGGGCTCTGGGGCTGCAATAAAACTGAGACCAGCGCTGGGGTCTCAAGGGCTCGGGGCTGCAATAAAACTGAGACCAGCGCTGGGGTCTCAAGGGCTCGGGCTGCAATAAAACTGAGACCAGCGCTGGGGTCTCAAGGGCTCGGGGCTGCAATAAAACTGAGACCAGCGCTGGGGTCTCAAGGGCTCGGGGCTGCAATAAAACTGAGACCAGCGCTGGGGTCTCAAGGGCTCGGGGCTGCAATAAAACTGAGACCAGCGCTGGGGTCTCAAGGGCTCTGGGGCTACAATAAAACTGAGACCAGCGCTGGGGTCTCAAGGGCTCGGGGCTGCAATAAAACTGAGACCAGCGCTGGGGTCTCAAGGGCTCGGGGCTGCAATAAAACTGAGACCAGCGCTGGGGTCTCAAGGGCTCGGGGCTGCAATAAAACTGAGACCAGCGCTGGGGTCTCAAGGGCTCAGGCTACAATAAAACTGAGACCAGCGCTGGGGTCTCTAGGGCTCGGGGCTACAATAAAACTGAGACCAGCGCTGGGGTCTCTAGGGCTCAGGGCTACAATAAAACTGAGACCAGCGCTGGGGTCTCAAGGGCTCTGGGGCTACAATAAAACTGAGACCAGCGCTGGGGTCTCAAGGGCTCAGGCTACAATAAAACTGAGACCAGCGCTGGGGTCTCAAGGGCTCGGGGCTGCAATAAAACTGAGACCAGCGCTGGGGTCTCAAGGGCTCGGGCTACAATAAAACTGAGACCAGCGCTGGGGTCTCAAGGGCTCGGGGCTGCAATAAAACTGAGACCAGCGCTGGGGTCTCTAGGGCTCGGGGCTGCAATAAAACTGAAACCAGCGCTGGGGTCTCTAGGGCTCAGGGCTACAATAAAACTGAGACCAGCGCTGGGGTCTCAAGGGCTCGGGGCTGCAATAAAACTGAGACCAGCGCTGGGGTCTCAAGGGCTCGGGGCTGCAATAAAACTGAGACCAGTGCTGGGGTCTCAAGGGCTCGGGGCTGCCTGTGGTGCTGCGAAGGGCATTATAAGTCATGTCTCTATTGGAATGTATTAGAAGTAACTACATTTACAACTGTACAGACTTGTGAAAGAGAAACACACCCTCAATTCACCGGCAGGCCTAATGCAGTGCAGAGTGCATCAGAAACACCCACCAACATGATGAAAACGCTAAAAACAATGGATAGAACCCAGAAGTGTAAATTATTATTCATTTATAAAAAGGTAAAATTATAAAGAAATTATTTCTATTATTGTAATCTATACAGGTAAAATAAATAAATAAATAAATAAATAAATTCCAGACTTAACTTTATTTACAAAATAATTGCCTAAAGCACAAAAGGTGAATCATTCTTTTTTATACCTTTATAAAAACTATTTCTATTATCAAAAAGGGGTTTTATCTATTTACAGATAAGTACAGTGGCTCATTGACGACATGTAATAAAATTGTTACATGATGTAATGGTGTTCTATATATATATTTTTTTTTATAAATGAGCCCTCAAATGAAGGTGTGGCCTTCTTTTACAAACCCCAATGTTACGGAGTAACAATGCTAATAAAGCAAAGAACTGGTCTCCTCACAGGGAGATCCTCAGAGTCCGAAGGGGCAGACAGCACGAGACCTTAGTGGAGAGCTGCCTGACGGAGGCAGAGGTGGAACGATACAATGAGTCTCACGATATGCAGGGCGCTATACGATACGCATCACCATACATGCAATTGGCTACTTGGGTGATGTATACCAAGATCAAATGATCATTTAACGATTTTTATTTTGTTAAAAAAAGTTCGATTGAGTTAGATATGTAGAGTATGTATTCATACCAACTACAAAATACACGTGTCCTTCATTCAAGAAGCGTTTGGTGAAGTACAAGCTGCAAAGTGCTTTTGTTTTTGTATCACGATACAGACCTCTATATATCATGTTAAGGAGGCAGTGTGGTCCAGTGGTTAAAGTCCAGGCCTTGTAACCAGAAGGTCACGGGTTCAAATCCCACCTCTGTCACAGGGTGTGTGACCCTGAGCAAGTCACTTAACCTACTTGTGCTCCATCCTGCGGATGAGATGTTAAATCACTGTCCTATTGTAAGTGACTCTGCATATAATGCACAGTTCACAGCCTACCTCTGTAAAGCGCTTTGTGATGGTGGTCCACTGTGAAAAGCTATATCAAAATAAAGATGTTATGTTATTTGGTAATTAAAATGGTGTCCCTTTTAGGAGGCTGTGTGGTCCAGTGGTTAAAGAAAGGGGCTTGTAACCAGATGGTCCCCGGTTCAAATCCCACCTCAGCCACTGACTCATTGTGTGACCCTGAGCAGGTCACTTAACCTCCTTGTGCTCCGTCTTTCGGGTGAGACGTAGTTGTAAGTGACTCTGCAGCTGATGCATAGTTCACACACCCTAGTCTCTGTAAGTTGCCTTGGATAAAGGCATCTGCTAAATAAACAAATAATAATAATAATAACAGTAAAGAAAGTGTCACGATTCATCAGGATTCATCACATGGAATAATTACACCCCTAGACAGAGGTGTAGCTTAACATACAAAGAAAAGTAACTGATCTGTCGAGCACATTTATTCTTGAACATCAGATGGACAGATGTACATATGAAAAGAGAGAATAACAAATGTGAAACTAAGTAAGAGAGTGTGAATAAAGAAGCAGCAGGCGATCTTTGTTGCTGGATGGGAAGCGAGACGCAGATTCAACGACTGCCAGGCAGTTAGGTACAGAGATGACCAGGCTGTGAACGGCTGGCTTTCCCCTCTGGAGAACATCCCCCTGTAACACCAACACCAACACTGCCCTGCGATGCTGGTGGGGGCAGGCTAGGCTACGGGTGGAACCGGCTGTGTTTAACCTGCTGCTCACGAGTGCAGGCTTGTTTCTTCCAGCATTCGATATGGCCGGTGCATTGAAGCCACAGACCACACATTAGTACTGACCTGCCCTCCACAGCACCAGGACATGAAGCCCACAGAACGTGTGTGGGATCATCCTGGCTGGCAAGCGCAGCAGAGGACCGCGCCCTGAAGATGATCTCCTGTTACAAGGTGTGATTCAAGCCTTCACGCGCTCGACTGAGAGCCAGGCTGATACTAAACAGCACCTGGAAGGACCTTGCCTAGTCCCGTAGAGGCAGCAATAGTAGCCACTTCACACTGGGGAGATACTGCCCGGCGTCTGCATTTGAACTCGCCTTCGTTTGCATTGCTCTGCCTGTTTAAATTGTGTGTTTCTGTTCAGTACATTATTGGATAAGGGAGGCAACATTATTATAAAGGGATTTCTTTAGACCTGGGATGAGCCAGGATCTCGTCTCTCAGCATGAAAGGAGAGGGCAGACCCACTCCCGACAGGGAGATTCTGTTCTCAAATTATTGTATTTCTTTTGCTGTTTCTGGCCTTCCTGCAAGGAACCTTTTGAAAAAGTTGATCAATGGTAGCTAATAAACAAAAGCCCCCCAGAAATGAAATTGCAGCAGAAACAGGTATCTGGTGGAGCATCAGCGGGGGATGGATTCACACTGCACCCTCCCGTCTGCACGGGGTGCAGCCAACACATCCCAACAGAGAAAGGAAACAGCCATTTACTCAACAAAAGTAAGAATGCGTAAGATGGGGCTTGAGTGTTTTTTTGACCGATCTCGGTTTCATCCTCTGTGCCTGTGAACAGGTGGCTTTGCAGGGGTTACATCAAACCAGAAACACAGACTCAAAACAAGTAATGGTGGGGCAAATTGAAACGCTACGACGTTCAGTGCTTTATTAAACAAAACAAACAGTTTAATCAAAACAAAACACTCAGAAAACAAATGGCACAGGGGCCAAAGTAAAACAGAACAAAACACAAGTAATCTTCTAGAACGAGTACCTACAAGGTCTCACAGTTGGTAGCGATCGTCTTTCTTGTACTCACAGTATTGTTTCACCTTCCTCCTCTTTGCGCCCTCTCTCTCTGACAAAGGATCTCTCCTGACTTTTATAGTTTGTGGCTGGAGCCCAATTAATCAATAATTAACAGTTACTCAATTAAGGCTCCAGCCACATTCTCACATGTGTTTTAGCAGGGAGGAATTTAATCCCCTCCCTGCCGATCCAAAACACACAAACTCAAACTCATATTAAAAATAAAAGGAGCAAATACATATATACATAAAAACAGTAATAAATCATAACAGTACAAAAATCTAAATTAATAAGGGGCGGGCACCCCGTCATAGTCCCGTACAGTCTTCTGCATTCCTAGAGGAAGTGGACTGTGCTGCACGTCCCTGCGCACCCTGCTTTCTATGCAACACAGGTTCTTATATAATTTCTGAATGGCTTGCATGTGAACATATACTAAGGCAGCCATCAGTGCAGAAACAGTTTCTGTTATTACATGAGAACATGAGAAAAGTTACCAACGACAGGGACCTGTTTGGCCCCTGAGTGCTCATTCATTTTCTAGTAGCTGATTGATCCCAGCACTTCGTCTGGTCAGCTATTGAAGAATCACAAAAATCCAGCAGCCCCAGCGTGGCTTGGTAACCCATTCCGTACACCCCCATGCCCTCCTGTGTCTGTCTCCAGTGCTCTCTAGTCCTGCTCTCTGTGCTGCACTTGAAAAAGCGGCTAGGGTTCTACTCTCTCAACTCTTTTGGGGATTTTTAAAAACATCAATAGATTGCCCTAACCCTTCTGTGTTCTCGGTTAATAATACAGAATCAGTTCCTCAACCTGGCTTCATAACTCAATGTTTTAGCATTGGGATTTCCAGAAGCGAGCTTGCTGTAGTTCGGTGCCCCAGTATTTGAAACCCTCACCTTTGTGATCCGAGTGCAGAACTTTACATTTGTTAAGATTACATTGTATTTGCCATGTGTTGCATGAAGTCTGCCCTCCACACAAACCCAACCTGAAAAAGACATTTCCCATTTCTACAGCACCGCACAGCCTGTCCTGTGTACCAATACAGAGTAGTGTCCATTCTGCACATAAAACCATGCCCTTTCACATGCCTGCATTCTCCTGGGCACACGTCCATCAAAACTACGTTCCTTTACAAGTGCACTATCTTCACAGCAGCTCTGCATATTTGTATCTTGTATCTTGTGTTTAGGTTCGGAGACACTATACCAACAAGATGACTTAGCAAGATGTATAGCATTTACTTTTAGTCTCTGCAAAGCTTTGGTCTATTTCCACCTTGAAACATGAAGCAGACAAAGATTTATTCTGAGTAGCTTTTTACTAGTTTTATACCATTAAAATGATTATATTCAAATTTGAAAATGTGAAGTTCTAAGTTACGTAGTTGCATACATTGCAGAGTAAAACTATATTTGTGTTCAAAACTATAGGACTTCATTGTGTTTATTAAACCCAGCCTCACGCTTTACTGATAGCGTTTCAAATTCATACACATGCAAGACAGATCCTGTAGTTATTAAGTGGTACTTCACACCATATAAAGAGTGTCATCTTACACTTTCCATTGAACTAAAGAGCTTGTCCCACCCCAGTGCTTTGTACATTCTTTGTTGCTGTACATTTTCTTTTACAGACCGGCATTCTGATAAAATCGATACAACTAAGGAATTGTGCCCATGTAAAAATCCAAGTTCCAGCTGGCCAGCATGGAATTCAATATTTTTTTTAAATTCTACAAGTATTCCTTTCACCTCACTATGAGCAACCAGAACTCTCAAGCTTATTCTGTTTTTTAGAAGTTTAAAAGTCTAAACTTGCTAAGAGTGTGTTTTAAATAGTTTGCTTTTTTTAGCCCCAATTCTGGTAACCATGACGTGTGCCGTGCGTCAGGAGGTTACTATCAGAGTTTCCACTGAACCTGCAATACACCCATCAACTGAAGGCAAGCAACGTTTAAAAAACAAAGAACGAATGTGCATCTCTTACCATGAATGCAGACCAGGGGTCCAGACCAGCCCCCCAGGAGATCAGTGTCGGGGGAAGAGAGTGGAGGAAAGTCTGAGTGCATTTATGATCAACAGCTTATGGGGATTTGATAGTAGCTTGGTATTTTATTGAGAAGGACAGGATGTCACTGTACATACATAAAGGAAATACTGGTTAAGGTGGTGAAATGCAAGTGCAATAAAGAAGATGCTGCTGCATTTTTACATTGAACAAATAAAAGATGATTGAGACTCATGTTGTCTGTTATTATGATAAGTGGGGAATGACGGCCCATGTTAGTCATTATGAGGACATTAAGATATTGGCACAAGTCTTTATTTTCTAAAGCTGCCTCCTTGTGTAGTGAGAGACAGCCCTGAGAGCTGCTGTATATAGTAGATATAAACTCCTACCAATATCCCTGCCTGCCTTACTGCCTGTTTAATAGTAAATAAGCCAACCAGCCAAAAGAACTTTCTTGTAAGTCTTTGTGCAACAAAGACAGTGGTATGGAGGATGACCCGAGAGAGGCTGCTATCTAGGTCAATTTCATATTCTCTCTGCTATCATTTACCTGTGTTTTTCAGATGGTGTAGATTACACTGAATGCATTTCCTGTGCACACTCAGGGCTAATGAAAACCGATGGGTCACATGACTTCCAGCTTCTGGTCGCAGTGCTTCCTGTCTGTGCAAGGCAGGCCAGCCTTGGCAGTGCTTTAAAAGACACAGCCAGGGTTCCCAGAGTGGCTCATCCAGTAGAAGCGCTGCTGCTGGGAGCGCAGGATGAGTCACACAGCTTAGACTATTTGGGGGCAGACAGATGGGGCAGACTGACTTCCCTGTAGTGAACTCAGATGATGTTTCAATACAGATGGGGCAGACTGGCTTCCCTGTAGTGAACTCAGATGATGTTTCAATACAGATGGGGCAGACTGGCTTCCCTGCAGTGAACTCAGATGATGTTTCAATACAGATGGGGCAGACTGACTTCCCTGTAGTGAACTCAGATGATGTTTCAATACAGATGGGGCAGACTGACTTCCCTGTAGTGAACTCAGATGATGTTTCAATACAGATGGGGCAGACTGGCTTCCCTGCAGTGAACTCAGATGATGTTTCAATACAGATGGGGCAGACTGACTTCCCTGTAGTGAACTCAGATGATGTTTCAATACAGATGGGGCAGACTGGCTTCCCTGCAGTGAACTCAGATGATGTTTCAATACAGATGGGGCAGACTGACTTCCCTGTAGTGAACTTAGATGATGTTTCAATACAGATGGGGCAGACTGGCTTCCCTGCAGTGAACTCAGATGATGTTTCAATACAGATGGGGCAGACTGACTTCCCTGTAGTGAACTCAGATGATGGTTCAATACAGATGGGGCAGACTGGCTTCCCTGCAGTGAACTCAGATGATGTTTCAATACAGAGGAAGGGTTGTATTGTTAGACTTGAACTCACCAAACCCTTTGCACTATCACCATTACACCACAGCTTTGCATGTCTGTACTATGTGTCTGGGATTTTGATATTTTTAGTCCGACCTGTAAGCTCTTTTCATGCAGCAACATGGCCAGGCACTGACTCACAAAAACTGTTGCGTTGAGATCCTGAGCTGAGAGCTTCCTCAAGCATTTGGTCTAAAAAGAAGTTTTGAAAGTCAGTTGCAAACACAGTATACTTTTATGGTAAATTTCACAGTCTTAAAGCAAACCGATACAGAGACTAAAATGTCAGTGAAACCAGACACAGCTAATTACTCTACCTTTATCTCACATATATCATTCAGTCAAGGCCTTTATTTCAAAAGAAAGACTAATATTCTTTAATTGTGGGGGTTTTCGACAAACATCCTGTGCGTGGTTTAATTTGCTAAGAAGTAATGTAATGTTGTTGAAGCTGACACCCTGGGATCCTTCAAGAAGCTGCTTGATGAGATTCTGGGATCAATAAGCTACTAACAACCAAACGAGCAAGATGGGCTGAATGGCTGCCTCGCATTTGTAAACTTTCTTATGTACTTATGTTCTTAAGTTCAAGGAATATAGCATCTTTTTAATAAACACTACAGGAAGTCAGATAGTTATGCACCTACAAACCCAACCTAAACAATATGCAATTTCAAAGCAAAAACTAATCAAAAGAAAGAAAGAGAGTTTTTCCTTTGGTCCCCCCCTGCTTACTCGGTGGATCCAATTTATTATAAAACGCACACTGTTGGAAATGTCATCACACTTAACGAAACAGAACTTCCTTAACATAGCCTAACACACAAAACCATCCCATCTCCTTCTTCCTGATTCATTTGTTCTCTCAACCCGTGACTGAGCCCCCCCAGCTCAAAATGAGTATTTAATACCCCCAGGTATGAGTAAATGCTAAGGTCTCGCATCAGTGCTGTGTGCGGAGCGGATGGAACTGCTCTCATGGAACCGCACAGTGGCTGCTCATTTGTTTCTACGTGTGCAGTGGGATTGTAAATAGTATTGTGTATGTGAGTTAAGGCAGGTTATTGGGTTTTTTTTTATTTCAATCCCTGTATTGTGTCTTGCTTCCCCTCTAACAGGCAGACTAGCCAGCCTTGGGAGAGTGGAGCTGGGCTGATTAGTCTCACCTGATCAGAGATGAGCTCTAAAACATGGGAGAATGTGGTCAGGACAGATTGGTTACAGTAACTGCTGATTTAGCTTGACCACATATATATTGGAGCAGGGAAACTATTACATAGAAAGGGAACCTGTAAATGAGTAACTACTGCAAAACATCAGGGTTTACTGCACACTCCTCTATAGCCATAACCTCCTTCTCAGCGTTTTTCAAAAAATAACTTGGACGCCATGAGTCTTACAACCGTTGTGTTATGCAAGTCACAGTACAACACAGGACTAGAACAGACCTAGCAATTCAAATGACATGGCATAAGAAAACAAAATGATCAGGATTATAGATTGAAAGATGTGTTTATAAAACTACAAGCAGAGGTACAAATATAAAAAATATATAGGTCAGAATATATGTAGATATAATTTTTTTGTACAGTATTTTTTTTTAAAAGCAGGCTAATATTTTGATATTTGTAAAAAATATATTCAAACATGTTACTGTTTTTTTTTTTTTATTAACTGTGCTTCTTAGTCAGTATTTTATGACATCTTGCTGGGAAATGTATTTAGGACATTCAGGAGTGTCATGAATTTGACATTTAAGGTGCTGAAAAAGTTACACAAAAAAAAACAAAAGAGAATTTCCCTTTATCTGTTTTGGTCAAACTCTCCAGTCATAACGACACTGTTTTACCGTTTGATTCCAAACAATAAAAAAAAATCTTGTTATTTAAAAAAAAAAAAAACGGAGCGGGTGGCGTGACAGCCCTGAAGCACCTCTCTGAATGAGTGGCTGTCTCTGGCTCCCTCTGTTGGCTGCTTGGAAGGCAAGCACACGCCCTGCAACAGCAACACATCATGTGTCCGATCAGCTCCCGAAGACGTGGAACTGCTTCCATCACAGTATGAAGATGGAATTGGAAAACCTTTCTTTCTCTGCTTTTAAAGATCGTATTTGGGAATTCCTCAGAACCTCCTGCCAATGCTTCTCCTTCAGTCCACATTAATAAATAATATGTGTCTTATTTATACTGGATCTCTGTATGCTGCGGATTCAGTTTGAACCACATGTTTTTATTGTGCTGTTCATACATTGCTATTGTCTTTTGTTATTGGTTTCCAGGACCCCCTTGTAAATGAAGCCTCAGTCTTAATGGGTAAATCTCCTGGTTAAATAACACATTAATATGTATGTACACCTGATTATTATGAACTCATCTAGGCTGTGATAAGTCTCACTTTTTTAATACCAAGAGAAACGCATCTGAAGGTAAAATAAGACACAGTTCCCATCTTAATATTTATAGGTGACACTTCATGAACCTTCATATTGTACTGTTGCTATTAATCCACAAACAAGGACAGCTGAGTAACTCACAAGCCTCTCTTCCTCACAGCACTCCACCTACGATCATGGGGTATGTACCCTGTTTAAATAGCAATCTGAATTGAAACAGCTGAACCTGGAGATGTACTTTTCTCTATTAAATGTCATTTGCCATGTGTCTGCCCAGATCTGAATGCTGTCTAGATCATTTTGAATGACCATTGCTGCTGCAGCAGCGTTTGTCACTCCACCACCAAGCTTGGGCAAAATACTTAGGTAAATGTATTTAATACAAAATACAAAATACAAACTACTTTGGAAACACTATTTTCAATACAAAATACAATTGTATTTGGAAAAAACAATTTGAAATTTACAAAATACCTTTAATAAAACAAACCAAGATTGTCATTGAAAATAGCAAAATCTATTTTGTCAATAAAGGAACTGAAACCGTGAACAGTAAACAAGTTTCAAGCTACATTAATAAGCAAACATGCAGTAGGTCCTTGTTAACACCAGGGGACCCAATATGTAATAGAGAGGAGGTCGCTTCGGCTCTGTTACTGTTGTAGCCGTTTGGTCCTTGAAACACTTTGCTGGTTTATTTAAATCAGATCTGTACACATAACTGAACAAGAACAGTCACCATTTTCTTTACTCCTGCTCTCTCTCCAGTCTTAGCTAAACAATCCCAGCGTCAATCACACAGGCATGGCAAGTCAAACATTGCTGAACCAATACCCCAAACATTTCCCATAACAATTCTTACACTAACACTGGCCACTACATTTTGATAGATATCTGGTGGAATTTTCATCAGGTTTCACCGTTTCTCTCATTGTGCTTTCCCTGTCGCTTCAATCAGGACAGTGAGAAAGCAGGGACAGTTAAAACACTGAATTTCATCAGGTTTCACCGTTTCTCTCACTGTGCTTTCCCTGTCGCTTCAATCAGGACAGCGAGAAAGCAGGGACAGTTAAAACACTGAATTTCATCAGGTTTCACCGTTTCTCTCACTGTGCTTTCCCTGTCGCTTCAATCAGGACAGTGAGAAAGCAGGGACAGTTAAAACACTGAATTTCATCAGGTTTCACCGTTTCTCTCACTGTGCTTTCCCTGTCGCTTCAATCAGGACAGTGAGAAAGCAGGGACAGTTAAAACACTGAATTTAACACAAGTGTTACACCACAAAAAAGCACACATTTAATTCAACGACGTTCACATTTCTGACATGTTGTCTTTCTTTTCTTCCTCCCTCCCCCCTTTTTTTTTTTTAAAAAAAAGAGAAAACCCGATGCAGTGAAACTAATAAGCAAGTCACTGTAAAAACCTCAATTGCAACTGGAAGACAGAAAATAGCAAGTATGGGGAACTGAGAGGAGGACTAGGAAACCAGAGACAGGACAAAAACACTTTATATACAAGAAAGGTATACCTCCAATACAATGGCATAAGCACGAGATTCAAACTGACTTTGGAGAAGGCCTCAGTACAGCTCAGTGAGTATGTTTGTATCAGAAAGCACGGACGGCGTCAATTCGAAAGAGATGAAAAGACTGACAAACTTTTACAAGATTTGATTCCACTCCCATTTGTCTTACTTCTGTCCAATGATAGGGGTTTCCACTCTATCATTGCACACTCCCTCTGAGGGGAAAGGGGGTTGCGCTCTGTCCATGACGCGTTGCATACCACATTGTACATAGCAGGGTGCATCCACCTTGTCTTTCAGTTCCCCTTCTCCATCTCACACTATCTCTGCTTATCTCCTGCCTCTTGGAGTTTAGCTCAGACACCCATCTGTGACTTTGAGTCATGTTAGGCTGTGCAAAACTGCACGTAGCTGGTTTTGCCAATGGAAAATGAAAGAACTCGAAACTTACAGAATACTGTATAGAAACTTAATATAAAAGCATATTAAAGCAACTGGACTATAAAAACACATTCACACACAATTTAAACATAATGATTAAAAACAACTTAACTATAAAAGACACACACATACACATAATGTAAAACCTATAATTAATAACATAATGAATACCTCATGCAGAAAGCCATTACTACAGACCCTGGAAGATCAATGCGAGACACAAACATGCTTTCATAGCAGAGCAAACAAAGACACCCAAATGGTGGACTGTGATCCTCCATTTAACAAACACTTTGTGTTGTGTGCTTATACTTGGAAGTGCTGCAAACCAAGTCATTTACAAGAGCCACGGTTCCAGAGCTGGGTGTAAATTAAAGTGCAAGGAAGAAATCGGAAAGGGATGATGGAGGTTTGGGGGTTTTTTTGTTTTGTTTTTTTGGTTGTTTGTCAAGTTGTAATGATAAGGCCACAGTCATCGCTTCTTCAAAAGGCACCGGTATGCAAATGAAGCCAGCAGGATTTTTGCTGTGGTGAAGAACAACCGACAACCTTCAAAGAAACAGAGTAACATTTCAGAGCTTTCAATCTGACGCCATCTAAATGACTAGCATTTGAACAAAAAGTCCAAATGGAGCCTAGAATATCTGGCCTATGAATTGGATTAATTCCTGTCTCCCTCTTTCAATCTTGCTATCCTTTTTTGATTTTTTTTTTTGTTTTGTTCTTGATCAAGCATTAAAAGATCAGAAGACTTGAGAAATAAAATGTAAGCTGCAGGTGGCCCTACCATAAAAATCTAACAACACACATTACCAGCGACAGCTACAAATCCAGAATGATATAGAGAGAGCCATGAGTAACATGAAAACGTAGATTGCCATGACCTGCACAACACTGTACAAAGACAACACACACCCCTCCGTATACACCCACATTCCGATACTCCAAATGCTAAAGGATGTCAAAACAAAGATTCTCTCTCTAGATATATATGTATATGTATGTGTATAGATAGATAGATAGATAGATAAATAGATAGATAGATAGATAGATAGATATTGTTACTTCTGTTGAATAATGTCCTTTTCAAGTTTCATCATCGCTGATAAAGAAGTTCCCCTAATACATACAAAGCTCTATAATGTGACACCCAGCTCCAGCACAGGGAGGGCCACATGCTGGCACACCTATCTGTTATATCCCTGTAGCTGGTGGGTAGTGAGGTATGCACCCTTGCTCAGCAGCAATAGTTCTGCGGAAGATGGCAACACATTACACGCATCTGTCTCTTGGAGAGCACATGTGAGAAACTACCATATATTGTGTGGTTAGATTCCAATTCGAGAATCTGACTCAAAACTGAATAAACAGAAAGTGGGTTGGGTTGACTTCAATTCATTTTTATTTGGGTGTCAATCATGTGCTTTATAAAAGACTGATCTCTAAACGTTTTCAGCGAAGGTCAGAAAATACCCAACCTCCTACGGCTGAAAGAAATTATTACCATGCAGTTTGAATCTGGTTCAGCTTCAGAGACACGGTCCCTGGAAATGACTCAGCAGGTTTCGCTACTTTCTCATACTTTTGAATTTTTTTAAAGCTGTTTTCTCCTAAAAAAATGAATTCCCAGATGCAGTCAGAGCTATAACCGACAATTCTCTTGTCACTTGTTTGCAGTCTCTGTACAAAGTTAGTGCTGGTAAGTCCTAGAACAGATTGGGAGAGAGACACTGCCTTGGTAGGTAGGCATGGAAGTAAGACTCCTATTTCTTAGCAGCTTCACCTATGAGTTTGATTAGCCACAGTGTATAGGTCACAAGCTCAGGTGTGTCTTATTAAACTCAAAGTGAAACCAGGCACAGATCAAACTGCTACTCAATGGCAGTCTTATTTCCATCCCTGCTTAGCCACAGTGCAGTCCCTCTGCAGTCTCAACATCTCTCCAGGAGCAGACTCACAGCTCACTACCCTGCTGAAGTGGTCAGGACCCCAGACCGCACCCCACCCAGCGCTTCCCCATTTCACTTCCCCTCCCTCTGACCACAGGGCCTGCTCTGTCTGTGTCCTTAAACAGACTCCTCTTACTGCAGCTAGCAGCAGAATATAGAAATCCAGGGTCTGCTCTTCACTGCTGTATTTACTGCACCCAGATACCCAGTGGGAAATATAATACCTCTTCACTGCTGTATTTACTGCACCCAGATACCCAGTGGGAAATATAATACCTCCTCACTGCTGTATTTACTGCACCCAGATACCCAGTGGGAAATATAATACCTCCTCACTGCTGTATTTACTGCACCCAGATACCCAGTGGGAAATATAATACCTCCTCACTGCTGTATTTACTGCACCCAGATACCCAGTGGGAAATATAATACCTCCTCACTGCTGTATTTACTGCACCCAGATACCCAGTGGGAAATATAATACCTCCTCACTGCTGTATTTACTGCACCCAGATACCCAGTGGGAAATATAATACCTCCTCACTGCTGTATTTACTGCACCCAGATACCCAGTGGGTCTTGATCAGGATCCCCTCGAGACTGCGGAGAACAGCTATGTTTCTGGGTGATGCTGCCTGTCCGGCCCCAGGGTGTGTTTTGGGAAAGGACGGGGAGGGTTGCCAGTCACTTCTCAGCTCTCTTGATGCACTCCTACAGCCTGCCTGCGTTTCTGGCTCAGCGTGCTGCTGAGGGTTTCATGTGACGCAGAGCACGGACCTCATTTGTGCTTCCAGTGAAAGTGACAAAGTGAAAAGCACTTGAGGGTGAAGATGTGGCTGCGCTGATAGAGCGCAGTGACTGAAAACAACTAGAGGATGTTTCATCTCTGGAGTTGACCCCAGCATGTTGTGGGTGCAGATCTTTAAAATAAATACAACAAAAAAAGAAAAGCCCATTCTCTTACATAGAAGTGATTCATATCAGCAGTTCCCCTCAAGCACTAACCCTGCTGGCGGGATGAGAAAAACAAGCTGTTTGCTGCTGTCTGGTGGGGCTGAAGGAAACACAGGGACGGGTATTGCTCTATCACACAGGTTTTAAACACGTGACATGATTAAGGGAACCCTGCAACAGCATACCGATGCTAGAATCAGAGAGCAGTCTCATGAGAAACTCTCGGGGCAGTGAGACTAACACAGCCCTTAGAAAGGTTACCCTGGTAGATCTGCACGAGAATTTTCCCCCATTCATAACCCTGGTTTGCCATGTCTATGCTTTACTATACCTCACAAGTCTTTACAATGCTCAGCTACTATGAGCTTTACCAATGCTTTCACCCTGCTTTATTACACTTGGCTATGCTTTTACTGTGGGACACAGTAGTACTGAAGAGAGGCTTTGCAAACGAATCTCTCTCAATATGAAATATTAATAGGTAATCAGCGTGCTTCTCCGGGAGCTATTGCTTTCACTCTATTGCTACCGATATGATCAGAGTGCAAGTTCAATGAACAGGGTAAATGCAGCTAAACTACAGAGCAGTTCTGAATGGTATTCAAGTTAATATTGAGAATGGACAGGTTAAAAATGAAATATGTAAAAAAAGAAATAATAATAAATCTAAAGTATATGGGATTATACCCAGCTGCTAGCAGAAGCTACTACAGTATAGGAGGCCAGCAGTGTATGCAGAGCTCTGATGAAGATTGATGCACAGGCTGATATCACCTGTACAGTGTGACACAGAGACCATAGTAAATTTGCACAGTAATGTTGTAGTCTTCCCCATGCATTTATCATAGTTTATCATGGTTTGCCATGTTTCATTATGTGCTTTACAATGCTTCCCTGTGCTTTACCAGACCTTGCTGTGCTTTACAGTGCTTCCCTATGCTTTACCAGACCTCACTGTGCTTTACAATGCTTCCCTATGCTTTACCAGACCTTGCTGTGCTTTACAATGCTTCCCTATGCCTTACCAGACCTTGCTGTGCTTTACAATGCTTCCCTATGCTTTACCAGACCTCTCTGTGCTTTACAATGCTTCCCTGTGCTTTACCAGACCTTGCTGTGCTTTACAATGCTTCCCTATGCCTTACCAGACCTCGCTGTGCTTTACAATGCTTCCCTATGCTTTACCAGACCTTGCTGTGCTTTACAATGCTTCCCTATGCCTTACCAGACCTTGCTGTGCTTTACAATGCTTCCCTATGCTTTACCAGACCTCTCTGTGCTTTACAATGCTTCCCTATGCTTTACCAGACCTCGCTGTGCTTTACAATGCTTCCCTATGCTTTACCAGACCTCGCTGTGCTTCACAATGCTTCCCTATGCTTTACCAGACCTCTCTCTGCTTTACAGTGCTTCTCTATGCTTTACCAGACCTCTCTGTGCTTTACAATGCTTCCCTATGCTTTACCAGACCTCTCTGTCCTTTACAATGCTTCCCTATGCTTTACCAGACCTCTCTGTGCTTTACAATGCTTCTCTATGCTTTACCAGACCTCTCTGTGCTTTACAATGCTTCCCTATGCTTTACCACACCTCTCTGTGCTTTACAATGCTTCCCTATGCTTTACCAGACCTCGCTGTGCTTTACAATGCTTCCCTATGCTTTACCAGACCTCGCTGTGCTTTACAATGCTTCCCTATGCTTTACCAGACCTTGCTGTGCTTTACAATGCTTCCCTATGCCTTACCAGACCTTGCTGTGCTTTACAATGCTTCCCTATGCTTTAGCAGACCTCTCTGTGCTAAACACACTTTACTGTGCTTTTACTATAAGAAACTTTTATCTGGATCAGTTTACCTTGGTTTAGTTTTTAATATGTGTAGACCTCGCACTCAGAATGTCAATGACAAAGCATTCGAAGCCAAAACAGGTTCTATAAAAACAGATTGAGCGCTTCCCTGTTCGCGTGTCATCTGTTTATTAAGATTGAACGACTTATGTTTCTAAGTGCTCAGTGGCTCCCTCTAATGAAACTGAGAGTATACTTTGTGCTCCTTGACACAGCAAAGGGTGCGCAAGCATACACTCTTACTGGATTCAGCCCCCGAACACACAAATTATAAGGTAGGTTTGTTTTGCTTAGTGATTTGCGTAACTAACAGGATTTCGAGGGCATGTCAGCAACAGCGGCCCCAACAAGGCTTCTGATTAAAGAGTGGTTTGTGAGTTCTAGGAAACAGTAAGCTATCCTGCTGGTCAGCCTGGCTCTCCCTGTCCCAGCACAGGGGGGGTTTCCCTGAGCTTACAGCAACCCCTGGGCAGGCGGTGCTGAAATCCAGGGCTGAGACCAGATAACACTCCTAATATTACTCAAGAGGTGTCAGAAACACCGCTCTCTGCCCACCTCTCACCACACACAATACACAGATGAAACAAGCAGGGAATCCCCCCTCCCCATGTGTGTGTGTTGATGCCAGTACTTTCAGGATGTACATGTTTGTGTGGGTGGGAATAGGGGCTCTAACTGTGCTTACTGTCTACTGTACTCAAGCAGGGCCTGGGCAGGGACAGTAAAGCAAGTTTTAAAACAAGTCTCTGTATTCAGCACCCCACAGCAGGACTGCTCCGCTCTCAGCCTAGTCTGAGCCGAGTGAGCACAAAGGAGCAGCACTCTGCAGCTTGGAATACAGACAGACGAAAATAAAAAGGACAGGAAAACAAAACAAATAATTATCTTCAATTGAATTTTTAGATTGTATTATATTATCTCTAAACCACTGTGCATAACTAGGTATTTTTTGTTTAGCAGCTCAAAGGTTAGCAGAGTATAGTTTCCAAATGATCATCCACCAGTATGCATGCATGGCTTTGAATGAATGGATTCCACTCTGATATTACAGGGTGGGGTGAAGCAGGCTTCTGCCATTCTGCCTATGGAGAGCGCTCTGTGCTGCTGATAAACTGCAGTTTTCAACTCGTCGTATAAATTGAATACTAATCTGTGAAATACAATCTTTCTGCATTTGTAGAGGTACAAATGCTCCGGTAAACACATAAGGAATCACAACACCTCTACTATGACTAGAGTTATTAGGCGCGGCTGCATTTTAGTAACAGTAGTAGCACCTGGTTGAATTTGTTTTCCTTGTTTGATAGAGTACATCCAGATTATCCTGCGTGTACTTTCTCCAGTGAGAAATTGATACATGTCTTACTTGCAGAAGAAAAAACGAAGGTAGAAAACACACGAGTCTAGAGAAAGTGCAAAGCAAAAGAGACTTTAATAACAAGTTTAGCATTGCTAGTTATTAGAGTTGTTTTTTTTTTTCTTGAGGTTAATGTTATTGATATTGTAAACATTTTAAAATGGCACTATGCTGAGATGGGAAGTGAATGGCTTTTGATTCTGTGCATCCAAAGACTTGCAATTAAAAGTTTTAAGAATTTGGCCTACTGCTTGGTATTCTGTCTTGAACCGGCAGGATGTCAGTCTCAGACTGTCATGAGAAATTATACAGGCAGTGAACAGGAGAAAATGAACCTGTTATCAGATTATTCTTGCTTTTATTGCAACTGTGTTACCATTCAGTAGAGCGAACATTGTAAAGGGACCGCCGGGCAAAAGGGGAACAGTTAAAAAAGAGGTTGAAAACCAAAGCTCTATATGTTTAAACCACAACAGGTTTTGTCTGTTTTTGTCTGTTCTTTGTATTATAAATAATAAGTGCATGTGTTTGGTGGCTACTAATCAAATTGAGGGCGTACAATTCTTATTTGCTCTGGTAATTATTATGTGTGTGTTTATAAAAGATACTGAAGGTCATATATAGATAACAATAATAAATGTGGCTTGTAAAAGCATGTATAGGGGGGATTCACAGAGGAAATGAAACGATAGTTATACTGGCAAAGTGGCAGTGCTTGTGGGGCAATATTGCACTTTGCTTGCAGTTTTAGTGTTGGAAGGCTCTTGAGATTGAAATGATTGTGCACATTTCTGCGGAGGTGTAGGTGTGACTGCAGGGGGGGGGGGCACCTCGCTCACAGCCAGCCGCTCCTCCACCACTCAGCGCTTCCTTCATCAACTCGACTGACGGCAGATTGTATTCGTTTACTAATATCTGCCATATCAGAGTAATGATCTCAGGATTTGCATTCCAACGAGCGATCGTCCGCGACCGCTTCATTGTCGAATTTGTCATTTTGATGCTACCCAAATGAATGTCTTTTTTTTTCTCAGAAATTGGGAAGATGAAACAGAATGCAACAATTCTCCCTTTTCCACAAGACGAGGTCTTAATTACGAATGAGTTTATGGTACTACTGGTATAACTCACTCTGGATACTGTATGCACCACAGCTGCGGTAAACACAAAACTAACATGTACATTGATACAAACGTTTCTATTTAATGTATATTTATATTTATACAACAGCTGCTTGGGGACATGAAATATATATAAATATATAAACGCGATGATTAAATCAATGGTTTTATTTACCCAGGCAGCTGTTCTAAACATCTGCTAAAGATGGTTATTAAAAAAAAAAAATTAAAAAAAAATAATTCAGTTTCCATTGTTTTCTGTTAATAAACACCCTGTACAAACAACAGGAGTTTCAAACGTTGCGAGTCTCTATAATTTGAGTTTTCAAACGAACTTGTGATGGCTTTGGACTCGTGTAAGACCGTCGTGCTCCTAATAATACATCTAGGTGTTACTTTAAGCAAAGTCCTACCTTCCATCCGGAATGTCTCCCAATTCAATTTCCTCCTGGTTTCTGAAAGCCGAGGTCCATTAAGCGCCTTCGAGTCTCGATATTACAACCATACACAGGCGTTCACCGTCCTATAACTCTGCTCTACACTGTTTTATCATTAGAACAAGTTAAAAATCACACTACATTTGTTTTCTAACCGTTAGAAGGGAAACACCGTTAACTTTCTTGTTTGTTTGTCTGAGGTACACGGGCGCCTGTGACGTCAGTGTTTTGAACAGGCTTTGCAGGTGAGCGGAATTCCGAGAGGTTCCTCAGGTATGACGTCAGCCGTGCCAATATGGAGAATACGCCGCGGCGACACTGCATCCACACTGGACGCGAGAGAATAATTTAGAAATCACTGCAGTCAAATGCGAGTCTCCACACCGCCAGCGACGTCGCTTCGAGAAAATTTCGCGTCGCTAAAATAGAACCTATTTCTATTTTATTTTTTTCGCCGCCACTGGAATGAAACTGACCAATCAGAAGCAAGGTTAACACCCTTGACACACGTCAAACACACGCTTCAAAACACGTCACGCCTCAAAACAAGTTAATCATGGAGGACGAAAAGTTAATTGTGCAATAGTATCCATTATTATATGATTGCAATTTGAACGAATACAAAGACTTCCAGAAGAAAGACATTGCCTGGATGGCTTGCGGGTGGTGCATCGAGCAGCAGCGAGACATTGTCTTTCCGATTATGCAAGTTGTATAAAAATAGGTTTATTAATAAGCAAAAATAAACCGGAGCATACATGCAGTCCACATATCCAGCATTTCAATGAAAAATGTGCACTTTTGCTGGCTTTTAAAAATGACACAAAAAGGTCCTGCATTCACACAACTTGAACATGTGACCTAATTTTAAGTTATGGCTTTTTAAATTTATTTTTATGATAAATAGCGTTTTGTTCACTAAATTGTTCTCAGGCACAAATCAGTGACAAGAAGAAGGTCTTTACATACGCATAAAGCGAAGTTTTGTGGAGATTCACCAAACAAAGATATAATCGAGGTCCTGCTATTGCTGCCTCTCTCTCCTCTGTCCTAATTCTCCTCGGTCTCTCTGCTGCCTTTGACACTGTCGATCACTCTCTTCTCCAATCCTCTCTCGCTGACCTGAGAATCTCTGGCACTGCTCTGGCCTGGTTCTCCTCCTACCTCTCCAACCGCACTTACCAGGTAACCTGGTGTGGAGCAACCTCCACACCTCGCCCTCTCTCAACAGGAGTCCCCCAAGGGTCAGTCTTGGGTCCTCTCCTGTTCTCTCTCTACACCCGCTCCCTGGGCCCCCTCATCGCATCCTATGGTTTCTCATACCATTTCTATGCTGATGATGCTCAGATTTTCCTCTCCTTCCCCACCTCTGACTCCACCATCCCCTCCCGAATCTCTACCTGTCTGTCTGCTATCTCTTCCTGGATGCACTTGCAACCTCTCTAAATCTGACCTCATTTTCTTTCCCTCCTCCTCCTCCCCTCCTCTGATCTCTCTATCTCCATTCCTCTGGACTCTACCACGCTCTCTCCCTCCTCCTCAGCCAAGAAACTCAGAGTAACCCTGGACCCCTGCCTCTCTTACTCCCAGCAAATCTCCATTCTAGCACACACCTGCCGTTTCTTCCTGAGCAACATACGAAGAATCCGACCCTTCCTCACCAACTACTCCATGTAACTCCTCGTCCAGGCCTTGGTACTGTCCCGCCTAGACTACTGCAACTCCCTCCTGGCTGGCCTCCCTGCGTCCGCCACCCGTCCGCTCCAGCTCATCCAGAACTCTGCTGCCCGCCTGGTGTTCTCTCTGCCTCGCTGCTCCCACGCAACTCCACTGCTCCGCTCACTCCACTGGCTACCGATCACGGCTCGCATCCAGTTCAAGACTCTTGTACTAGCCTACAGATGCCTTGACCAGACTGCACCCAGCTACCTCCAGACCCTCATCTCTCCCTACACCCCCACCCGACCTCTCTGCTCCGCCTGCACTAGAAGACTGGCTCTACCTCCTCTACGCTCCCCTGCCTCCAGAGCCCGCTCCTTCTCCACCCTCGCCCTGCAGTGGTGGAACGACCTTCCTATAGATGTCAGGACTGCCCAGTTCCTGACCACCTTCCGGCGCCTCCTCAAGACTCACCTTTTCTGACAGCACCTGTAAAACTCAACTCTTCCCTTCTGGACAATATTATCTTTAATGCCCTTTAACTTGCACTTATCTGCTCCCTATTTTACTGTATGTAATCCCGCACTGAACCCAATCTGTAGTATTTTGTATTTCACCTGCACTCGTATCTAACCCTGATGTATCTATCAACACTGTTCTCTGCTCTTGAACTGCCCCGATATCAAATCGTACTGTGTTATGTATTTGCTCTTATTAGGACGGAAGTCATTCAAATCAACGTATAACGGGCGCTTATTTAACTGCCGTGTGCCTGGAGTTTAGTTACAGATAATGGAATTACTTGACCCAACACAGTACTGCTGTGCCAGGCCAGCACCGCACCTACCAGCTGGTGTTTGCATTGTGCGTGCAGAAGGGAAGCGCGTGAACAGGCATGCTGAACCTGAAGGAGGCGCTTCACTGCAGGTTGCGGGACGCATTCCACGGGGCGGCTCAGCGTACTCGTTTCATATTCACACTGCATGGTACTTTTTGCTATGTTTTTTTTTTTTGAGTTGACTTCCAAAGTGCAGGGACAGCCCCGGCAGGTTATGAGCCGAGGAAGAGCTTACGAGACCAGCCTGCCCTTTACAAGCCAGCCCGCATCCCCCCCCTGCTCGCGTAACCTTTTCAAGATGAGCACGGTGTTAGTGTACTCACGACCACAGGGCACCCCAGCAACCATAGCAATCGAAGTGAAAACATCCAGTGATGATCTCGATTTCAGACAGTAAAAAGAGAAACGGCACAAGTACCAGCTGGGTCGATTCCTGGTTTTACTAGGAGTTGAATAAGACTCACCTGAGCTTGTGACTTAGACACTGCCCGAGTCTGTAGTAAAACCTGGAATGGGTGAAACCGCTATGCAATAGGAGTCTTATTTTTAGCCCTGCAAATCAAACTACACTCGCTTAAATTCTGTATAAAGCAAATTATACTGTTAAGATTTATTTTTTTTAGTAACACATAACATTAATAAATGTTACATTTATGGGTATGTTTTCCGAAACAGGTCGTCGAAACCTGCCTCCTTTTAGTTCTAATTTGCTGTAAAATCTCACTGATGCAACTCCCAAAAAGATCAAAACAGTACCTGTCTTGACCGGAAGGGGCAGAGTGGGTTTTTATGGGAGGGAATCCTTACTGCCCGCCTCAGACGGCGCACGGTCCACTGGAAATAGGCAGCGGGTGATTACAATGACTCTGCTGCCCCCTTCAGGATGAAGGCAGCAACAGATGAAATCTCCCATGTCAAGGTCTGCTTGTCGCTAGCCCAGAATTAAAATGAAAAAACTAAACAGCACGTGCTCAGCGATGAAGAGAGTCGCCCTGGACTTTGTGAAAGAGCGCAGGCTGCAGTCACTCGCAGTCTGTAAAGGGCATTGCATTCCTGGCTGAAGCATTGCATCAGATCACTATTTTTGAGCAGGATTATTTAAATCCCGTCCTCATTTGAACACATTACCAGCACCTACACTTACAACATCGCTGAGCGCAGATGCCCTCTCACTCTCTAATACCATCCGCATCTGATACTGAACACAGCAGGATCTGCTCAACCAGACACACAAAGCAACATTCAGTTACTTCCTGAACAAGTGGGGCCCGTTTCTAAACGACTTGCAGAAACAGATCTCGGAGATATATTACTGTCGCTTACTGCAGCGACTCCAATGCTGTAGCATTCGTTATCATTCTATTCCTATTACGTAATAATCATCACTGAAGGGCTGGGTTTAGATCTATACATGTTTGAATGCTAACGTTATATATTTGAGAATATGTTTTTATTATAAGAGTGCATCATGTATGTTATTTAAAAATGCTATTGATTTAAAGCACAACATCTTCTGTAAGAACAGATAACGTGTGTTAATAGCATGCTTGTGTAAGGCAGCAGTGTGGAGTAGTGGTTAGAGCTCCGGACTCTTGACCGGAGGGTCGTGGGTTCAATCCCAGGTGGGGTACATGGCTGCTGTACCCTTGAGCAAGGTATTTTACCTAGATTGCTCCAGTAAAAACCCAACTGTATAAATGGGTAATTGTATGTAAAAATAATGTGATATCTTGTAACAATTGTAAGTCACCCTGGATAAGGGCGTCTGCTAAGAAATAAATAATAAGTACAGATATCATGTGTTCACAGCATGCTTCTCTAGATAACGTGTGTTAATAGCATGCTTCTCTAGATAACGTGTGTTAATAGCATGCTTCTCTAGATAACGTGTGTTAATAGCATGTTTCTCTAAGTATAGATAACGTGTGTTAATAGCATGCTTCTCTAAGTATTGTGTGTTAATAGCATGCTTCTCTAGATATTGTGTGTTAACAGCATGCTTCTCTAGTATAGATAACGTGTGTCAATAGCATGCTTCTCTAAGTATAGATAACGTGTGTTAATAGCATGCTTCTCTAAGTATTGTGTGTTAATAGCATGCTTCTCTAGATATCGTGTGTTAACAGCATGCTTCTCTAAGTATAGATAACGTGTGTCAATAGCATGCTTCTCTAAGTATAGATAACGTGTGTCAATAGCATGCTTCTCTAAGTATAGATAACGTGTGTTAATAGCATGCTTCTCTAAGTATAGATATTGTGTGTTAATAGCATGCTTCTCTAGATATCGTGTGTTAATAGCATGCTTCTCTAAGTATCGTGTGTTAATAGCATGCTTCTCTAGATATCGTGTGTTAATAGCATGCTTCTCTAAGTATAGATAACGTGTTTTAATAGCATGCTTCTCTAGATAACGTGTGTTAATAGCATGCTTCTCTAGATATCGTGTGTTAATAGCATGCTTCTCTAAGTATCGTGTGTTAATAGCATGCTTCTCTAGATATCGTGTGTTAATAGCATGCTTCTCTAAGTATAGATAACGTGTTTTAATAGCATGCTTCTCTAGATAACGTGTGTTAATAGCATGCTTCTCTAGATATCGTGTGTTAATAGCATGCTTCTCTAAGTATAGATAACGTGTTTTAATAGCATGCTTCTCTAGATAACGTGTGTTAATAGCATGCTTCTCTAGATAACGTGTGTTAATAGCATGCTTCTCTAGATATCGTGTGTTAATAGCATGCTTCTCTAAGTATCGTGTGTGAATCAACACGTTATCTATACTTAGAGAACAAGTTGAGCGGTGCTTTCTCTTGCACTGCTGTGATAATTATGTGCATGTGTTTATAAAGATACTCAGAAACGCAGCATCTAATAATAATAATAACAGGCATCAGATTTTAGAAAATGCACCCGTTGGTTGAGTCAGGCGTTTTCTTGTGGGGAATTCAGTGTCACTGTTGCCCAGGAAACAAGATCACGTGACAAAGCCACAGTTTGACCGCAGGGTTAAGAAAGTCCCGGCTATTTGGAGCCGAGAGGGGAAGTCGAGTGGAGGTGCTGGCGGCAGAACCGGACTGGATCGCTCGGGATTAGAACCGCTGCGGCAAGCTCTGCCACATATTCACAAAACTTTAATGAATGTTTACAAACTTAAATTCTCGGTCTTCGGTTATACAGTTCTTTATTTAGAAACACTACGACTCCTGTATTGTGCAACGTGCCGCCCTGTGCAATTAGCAGAGTGCAAGCAACTGCAGCGAAACGAGCTCCGCTGAACGGGATAGAGTTACAGGGAGTTTACAGTCCCAGGATTGAAATCACATTGTTATTCAAACAATGCTGCATGATGTGAATTCCCCGGAGCGGTGCGTGTGCAAGGTGGGGAATACTGCACTGACAGCTGACAGGACACAAAGGGACAGTGGTGTGGTGTACAGAGCGCCGGAGGCACTGCCCACTGCCACGGGAATGACTGCAGCTGCAGTCACGCTAATCTCTACTGCACAGGACCGCTGCAGCAAACCTTACCGTTTCTTACCAGCAGATGGCAGCAAATACAGTAATAAGAGCTGCTTTGTCCCATTAGTCGCGCTCAGTTTTGGTCTCCACATTACTGGAGATGGTTCAGAGAAGAGGGGCCAGACTAATCTCAAGGCTGAAGCGCATGAGGAAGAAGTGTCTGATGAAACTGGTCCCAGTCAGCCTTGTAACAGAACTGGAATTCAACATTGCTTAAATGAGTTCAACATATAAGGCAGCACTGTGGAGTAGCGGTCAGGGCTCTGGACTCAGTGTGGAGTAGTGGTTAGGGCTCTGGACTCAGTGTGGAGTAGTGGTCAGGGCTCTGGACTCAGTGTGGAGTAGTGGTTAGGGCTCTGGACTCAGTGTGGAGTAGTGGTCAGGGCTCTGGACTCAGTGTGGAGTAGTGGTCAGGGCTCTGGACTCAGTGTGGAGTAGTGGTCAGGGCTCTGGACTCAGTGTGGAGTAGTGGTTAGGGCTCTGGACTCAGTGTGGAGTAGTGGTCAGGGCTCTGGACTCAGTGTGGAGTAGTGGTTAGGGCTCTGGACTCAGTGTGGAGTAGTGGTTAGGGCTCTGGACTCAGTGTGGAGTAGTGGTGAGGGCTCTGGACTCAGTGTGGAGTAGTGGTCAGGGCTCTGGACTCAGTGTGGAGTAGTGGTCAGGGCTCTGGACTCAGTGTGGAGTAGTGGTCAGGGCTCTGGACTCAGTGTGGAGTAGTGGTCAGGGCTCTGGACTCAGTGTGGAGTAGTGGTCAGGGCTCTGGACTCAGTGTGGAGTAGTGGTCAGGGCTCTGGACTCAGTGTGGAGTAGTGGTCAGGGCTCTGGACTCAGTGTGGAGTAGTGGTTAGGGCTCTGGACTCAGTGTGGAGTAGTGGTCAGGGCTCTGGACTCAGTGTGGAGTAGTGGTCAGGGCTCTGGACTCAGTGTGGAGTAGTGGTCAGGGCTCTGGACTCAGTGTGGAGTAGTGGTCAGGGCTCTGGACTCAGTGTGGAGTAGTGGTCAGGGCTCTGGACTCAGTGTGGAGTAGTGGTTAGGGCTCTGGACTCAGTGTGGAGTAGTGGTTGGGGCTCTGGACTCAGTGTGGAGTAGTGGTCAGGGCTCTGGACTCAGTGTGGAGTAGTGGTCAGGGCTCTGGACTCAGTGTGGAGTAGTGGTCAGGGCTCTGGACTCAGTGTGGAGTAGTGGTCAGGGCTCTGGACTCAGTGTGGAGTAGTGGTCAGGGCTCTGGACTCAGTGTGGAGTAGTGGTCAGGGCTCTGGACTCAGTGTGGAGTAGTGGTCAGGGCTCTGGACTCAGTGTGGAGTAGTGGTCAGGGCTCTGGACTCAGTGTGGAGTAGTGGTCAGGGCTCTGGACTCAGTGTGGAGTAGTGGTTAGGGCTCTGGACTCAGTGTGGAGTAGTGGTCAGGGCTCTGGACTCAGTGTGGAGTAGTGGTCAGGGCTCTGGACTCAGTGTGGAGTAGTGGTTAGGGCTCTGGACTCAGTGTGGAGTAGTGGTCAGGGCTCTGGACTCAGTGTGGAGTAGTGGTCAGGGCTCTGGACTCAGTGTGGAGTAGTGGTCAGGGCTCTGGACTCAGTGTGGAGTAGTGGTCAGGGCTCTGGACTCAGTGTGGAGTAGTGGTCAGGGCTCTGGACTCAGTGTGGAGTAGTGGTCAGGGCTCTGGACTCAGTGTGGAGTAGTGGTCAGGGCTCTGGACTCAGTGTGGAGTAGTGGTCAGGGCTCTGGACTCAGTGTGGAGTAGTGGTCAGGGCTCTGGACTCAGTGTGGAGTAGTGGTTAGGGCTCTGGACTCAGTGTGGAGTAGTGGTTAGGGCTCTGGACTCAGTGTGGAGTAGTGGTCAGGGCTCTGGACTCAGTGTGGAGTAGTGGTCAGGGCTCTGGACTCAGTGTGGAGTAGTGGTCAGGGCTCTGGACTCAGTGTGGAGTAGTGGTTAGGGCTCTGGACTCAGTGTGGAGTAGTGGTTAGGGCTCTGGACTCAGTGTGGAGTAGTGGTTAGGGCTCTGGACTCAGTGTGGAGTAGTGGTCAGGGCTCTGGACTCAGTGTGGAGTAGTGGTCAGGGCTCTGGACTCAGTGTGGAGTAGTGGTCAGGGCTCTGGACTCAGTGTGGAGTAGTGGTCAGGGCTCTGGACTCAGTGTGGAGTAGTGGTTAGGGCTCTGGACTCAGTGTGGAGTAGTGGTTAGGGCTCTGGACTCAGTGTGGAGTAGTGGTTAGGGCTCTGGACTCAGTGTGGAGTAGTGGTCAGGGCGCTGGACTCAGTGTGCAGTAGTGGTTAGGGCTCTGGACTCAGTGTGGAGTAGTGGTTAGGGCTCTGGACTCTTGACCGGAGGGTTGTGGGTTCAATCCCAGGTGGGGGACATTGCTGTTGTACCCTTAAGCAAGGTACTTTACCTAGATTGCTCCAGTAAAAACCCAACTGTATAAATGGGTAATTGTATGTAAAAATAATAATGTAATTGTATGAAAAAATAATGTGATGTCTTGTAACAATTGTAAGTCGCCCTGGATAAGCGCGTCTGCTAATTAAATAATAATTGCTCACCAGCACATCACACAGCATTGCCAATTACACTGGGAGCCAGCAGAGTTTAAGTAGGTCAGTTATTTTACATTTTCGGTGGGCAGAATGTTTTTTTTGGTTGTTTTTTTTTTTTGTTACAAAGGAAACTAAACGCGACATTGAGGTGGCAGTTCAGATCAGTATCATCTGTGCGCGGAAACAGCTGAGCCCTCGAGCTGCTGTGGAAGACAAGATCTGGAGAATGTGAGCTGTCACAGACCCGCTGCCCTGTCACACTGTCCCCTCTCCTCTCCTCTCCTCTCCTCTCACACTGCCCTGGTCCCCTCCCCTCTCACACTGCTGGGGAAGCTGGCACATTCTCAGTTCTCTAGCGCTGTCATTGCCCAGCACCTTATTATATAATAATAATAATAATAATAATAATAATAATAATAATAATAATAATAATAATAATAATAATAATAATGAGCACTCCATTCTCAGCTCCCCAGCGCTTGTTTGTTGTTTGTTAGATCTTTGGCATTGGGGTATTGTATCATGTTTAGAGTATGCTGAATTATGCAAAAGCTGTGGTTTGGAAATCTTGTTTCTCATAACGATTGATCTTGTCAGCCACAGGGCAGATCAAAGTAACTGTGTTGTTTGCAGCTGAGGGCTCCTATTTCCATCTCTGTGAAGAGCAGAGCAGGCCTGACTTCAGTGTCTTTACATTGTCAACAGAACAGTGCAAAGCAAAACAACATGAAACCAAGCGAGACCAGACCAGAGCGTTCTTTCAGATGCACCAGCCAGCCAGCCCCCCTATACAGAGCAGGGTGTGGAGCAGCCAGCCACTCTATACAGAGCAGGGAGTGGAGCAGCCAGCCACTCTATACAGAGCAGGGAGTGGAGCAGCCAGCCACTCTATACAGAGCAGGGAGTAGAGCAGCCAGCCACTCTATACAGAGCAGGGAGTGGAGCAGCCAGTCACTCTATACAGAGCAGGGAGAGGAGCAGCCAGCCACTCTATACAGAGCAGGGAGTGGAGCAGCCAGCCACTCTATACAGAGCAGGGAGTAGAGCAGCCAGCCACTCTATACAGAGCAGGGAGTGGAGCAGCCAGTCACTCTATACAGAGCAGGGAGTAGAGCAGCCAGCCACTCTATACAGAGCAGGGAGTGGAGCAGCCAGCCACCCTATACAGAGCAGGGTGTGGAGCAGCCAGCCACTCTATACAGAGCAGGGAGTGGAGCAGCCAGCCACTCTATACAGAGCAGGGAGTGGAGCAGCCAGCCACTCTATACAGAGCAGGGAGTGGAGCAGGGAGTAGAGCAGCCAGCCACTCTATACAGAGCAGGGAGTGGAGCAGCAAACCAGAGCAGGGAGTGGAGCAGCCAGCCACTCTATACAGAGCAGGTAGTAGAGCAGCCAGCCACTCTATACAGAGCAGGGAGTGGAGCAGCCAGCCACTCTATACAGAGCAGGGAGTGGAGCAGCCAGCCACTCTATACAGAGCAGGGAGTGGAGCAGCCAGCCACTCTATACAGAGCAGGGAGTGGAACAGCCAGCCACTCTATACAGAGCAGGGAGTAGAGCAGCCAGCCACTCTATACAGAGCAGGGAGTGGAGCAGCCAGCCACTCTATTCAGAGCAGGGAGTGGAGCAGCCAGCCACTCTATACAGAGCAGGGAGTAGAGCAGCCAGCCACTCTATACAGAGCAGGGAGTGGAGCAGCCAGTCACTCTATACAGAGCAGGGAGTGGAGCAGCCAGCCACTCCATACAGAGCAGGGAGTGGAGCAGCCAGCCACTCTACACAGAGCAGGGAGTGGAGCAGCCAGCCACTCTATACAGAGCAGGGAGTGGAGCAGCCAGTCACTCTATACAGAGCAGGGAGTAGAGCAGCCAGCCACTCTATACAGAGCAGGGAGTGGAGCAGCCAGCCACTCTATACAGAGCAGGGAGTGGAGCAGCCAGCCACTCTATACAGAGCAGGGAGTGGAGCAGCCAGCCACTCTATACAGAGCAGGGAGAGGAGCAGCCAGCCACTCTATACAGAGCAGGGAGTGGAGCAGGGAGTAGAGCAGCCAGCCACTCTATACAGAGCAGGGAGTGGAGCAGCCATCCACTCTATACAGAGCAGGGAGTGGAGCAGCCAGCCACCCTATACAGAGCAGGGTGTGGAGCAGCCAGCCGCTCTATACAGAGCAGGGAGTGGAGCAGCCAGCCACTCTATACAGAGCAGGGAGTGGAGCAGCCAGCCACTCTATACAGAGCAGGGAGTGGAGCAGCCAGCCACTCTATACAGAGCAGGGAGTGGAGCAGCAAACCAGAGCAGGGAGTGGAGCAGCCAGCCACTCTATACAGAGCAGGGAGTGGAGCAGCAAACCAGAGCAGGGAGTGGAGCAGCCAGCCACTCTATACAGAGCAGGGAGTGGAGCAGCCATCCACTCTATACAGAGCAGGGAGTGGAGCAGCCAGCCACCCTATACAGAGCAGGGTGTGGAGCAGCCAGCCGCTCTATACAGAGCAGGGAGTGGAGCAGCCAGCCACTCTATACAAAGCAGGGAGTGGAGCAGCCAGCCACTCTATACAGAGCAGGGAGTGGAGCAGCAAACCAGAGCAGGGAGTGGAGCAGCCAGCCACTCTATACAGAGCAGGGAGTGGAGCAGCAAACCAGAGCAGGGAGTGGAGCAGCCAGCCACTCTATACAGAGCAGGGAGTGGAACAGCCAGCCACTCTATACAGAGCAGGGAGTAGAGCAGCCAGCCACTCTATACAGAGCAGGGAGTGGAGCAGCCAGCCACTCTATACAGAGCAGGGAGTGGAGCAGCCAGCCACTCTATACAGAGCAGGGAGTAGAGCAGCCAGCCACTCTATACAGAGCAGGGAGTGGAGCAGCCAGCCACTCCATACAGAGCAGGGAGTGGAGCAGCCAGCCACTCTACACAGAGCAGGGAGTGGAGCAGCCAGTCACTCTATACAGAGCAGGGAGTAGAGCAGCCAGCCACTCTATACAGAGCAGGGAGTGGAGCAGCCAGCCACTCTATACAGAGCAGGGAGTGGAACAGCCAACCACTCTATACAGAGCAGGGAGTAGAGCAGCCAGCCACTCTATACAGAGCAGGGAGTAGAGCAGCCAGCCACTCTATACAGAGCAGGGAGTGGAGCAGCCAGCCACCCTATACAGACCCATGCAGGACCAGTACAAAACAACTCAGGAGTTCAAGTGCGATTACTGTACACAGAAATCATATTTTCATTTTGATTGAAATACAAAATATTCCTCAACTCATAAGAACATAAGAAAGTTTACAAACGAGAGGAGGCCATTCGGCCCATCTTGCTCGTTTGGTTGTTAGTAGCTTATTGATCCCAGAATCTCATCAAGCAGCTTCTTGAAGGATCCCAGGGTGTCAGCTTCAACAACATTATTGGGGAGTTGGTTCCAGACCCTCACAATTCTCTGTGTAAAAAACTGCCTCCTATTTTCTGTTCTGAATGTCCCTTTATCTAATCTCCATTTGTGACCCCTGGTCCTTGTTTCTTTTTTCAGGTCGAAAAAGTCCCCTGGGTCAATATTGTCAATACCTTTTAGGATTATGAATGCTTGAATCAGATCACTGCGTAGTCTTCTTTGTTCAAGACTGAATGGATTCAGTTCTTTTAGCCTGTCTGCATATGACATGCCTTTTAAACCAGGGATAATTCTGGTCACTCTTCTTTGAATTCTTTCTAGAGCAGCAATGTCCTTTTTGAAGCGAGGTGACCAGAACTGAATGCAATATTATAGATGAGTTCTTACTAATGCATTGGATTCCACATGCTTATTCATATGAAATGTCTACTTCAGCCCTGAATCGGAGCCAGCAGTGTTAGCAAAGTCACCCCCACTCTCTGCAAACTAGGACCTGAGCTCTGAAACAACACAGACCACCACTGGAGCTGCTTTTAAGAACCGCAGTACATAGAAAAGGGTGATAATCCAGTCTTCATATGTGAATAGATAATGAAGTCCAGAACAGAAAGGGTTAATGCTTTGTGGGTAAGCTGTGGGTCACAAGGCTTCCTCACCCATCTCTCCTGACCCAAGATTTCCACTGCGGTTGGTATCAGACTGGAAAATATGCAAAGTAAAGGAAACCCTTTGTTTAGTAAGAGTGAAACTATGGGGTTTAAAAGGTCTTTTCTCATTTAGCAAAAAAACAGATTCCTTATTAGCAAAATAATTCACTTACAAAAATATACTGCAGCCCAGCGCTCTCTCTAACCACTGAGCTACTCAAACCCACTGCCTCTCTCCCTGCGTAGCAGGGCGACAGACCCCCGTGTCTCCCTAGCACTGCCGGTATTCAGAGTGTTCTGAGGATTCATAATGCCAACTTTCCAATCCTCAGTGCTGTGGTTAGCTGATGCAAGTCTATGTGATGTGGTGGCGTAATGTTTGCCATTAGTAAACGCCCACCCAAGGGCCACAGCCAGCACAGCTGCAGTGAGTGGTGAGAGGAGAGGAGCAGCCTACAGGCAGGCACAGTTATAGAAATGATCCATTCGTCACATCAAGGACCAACCCAGTGATAATGAAACTTTTTATTTCACTCACCCCCAACCCTCAGCGCGTAGTGCAGTGAGATTCAGATACAATGCTGCAGTGGCACAGCGTAGTGCAGTGAGATTCAGATACAATGCTGCAGTGGCACGGCGTAGTGCAGTGAGATTCAGATACAATGCTGCAGTGGCACAGAGTAGTGCAGTGAGATTCAGATACAATGCTGCAGTGGCACAGCGTAGTGCAGTGAGATTCAGATACAATGCTGCAGTGGCACAGAGTAGTGCAGTGAGATTCAGATACAATGCTGCAGTGGCACAGAGTAGTGCAGTGAGATTCAGATACAATGCTGCAGTGGCACAGAGTAGTGCAGTGAGATTCAGATACAATGCTGCAGTGGCACAGCGTAGTGCAGTGAGATTCAGATACAATGCTGCAGTGGCACAGAGTAGTGCAGTGAGATTAAGATACAATGCTGCAGTGGCACAGCGTAGTGCAGTGAGATTCAGATACAATGCTGCAGTGGCACAGAGTAGTGCAGTGAGATTCAGATACAATGCTGCAGTGGCACAGAGTAGTGCAGTGAGATTCAGATACAATGCTGCAGTGGCATGGCGTAGTGCAGTGAGATTCAGATACAATGCTGCAGTGGCACGGCGTAGTGCAGTGAGATTCAGATACAATGCTGCAGTGGCACGGCGTAGTGCAGTGAGATTCAGATACAATGCTGCAGTGGCACAGAGTAGTGCAGTGAGATTAAGATACAATGCTGCAGTGGCACAGCGTAGTGCAGTGAGATTCAGATACAATGCTGCAGTGGCACAGAGTAGTGCAGTGAGATTCAGATACAATGCTGCAGTGGCACAGAGTAGTGCAGTGAGATTCAGATACAATGCTGCAGTGGCACAGCGTAGTGCAGTGAGATTCAGATACAATGCTGCAGTGGCACGGCGTAGTGCAGTGAGATTCAGATACAATGCTGCAGTGGCACGGCGTAGTGCAGTGAGATTAAGATACAATGCTGCAGTGGCACAGCGTAGTGCAGTGAGATTCAGATACAATGCTGCAGTGGCACAGAGTAGTGCAGTGAGATTCAGATACAATGCTGCAGTGGCACAGAGTAGTGCAGTGAGATTAAGATACAATGCTGCAGTGGCACAGCGTAGTGCAGTGAGATTAGGATACAATGCTTCAGTGCCACGACGTAGTGCAGTGAGATTAGGATACAATGCTGCAATGCCAAGGCGTAGTGCAATTTTCAGATGCAGTGCTAAGGCTTTTGGAAGGGAAGGCGCCATGCACGTTTTGTTAAGCTCACTCTCAAACAGAGTTCCAGCACACAAAGAGTTAATCACGTGCGCGCACCGTGCAGCGAACAGGTGGCCTAACTGAAGAAAAGTAAATGTATCTTTTTAGATGCAATAGAGAGAAGCGTCTAGAAAAACAGACCGAAAGACAATAAAGACAAGAAAAGAAAATCGAAAGCAAAACAGAGAAAGTCGAAAGAGAAATAGACAGTGTTTTACTTATTTTTTTTAGAAATAAAAAGAGAAAGAAAACAGAGCGTAAGCAAAAGATTGTACATTTTATTTATTTCTGGGAAATAAAGAGAAAGAAATCTCAAGCAAGATGTTTGAGCTGAAGAACTTCAACGCTTTAGAGCTGAGTTCTATGATTTTGAGGGCAGGCTTGCTTTCCAAAGACCAGCACTCCTGTTGCTATGAAACAGCTCTCAGCAGCCCTGCAGCAGATCTACACGGATGTCTGCACAGTGAGGGGCAATTCCATGCGTGTTTGAAGAGCCTCTGGCTCCAGGTCCTGATTGAAAGGGGTGGCTTGTCCGTGTCCTGATTGAAAGGGGTGGCTTGTCCGTGTCCTGATTGAAAGGGGTGGCTTGTCTGTGTCCTGATTGAAAGGGGTGGCTTGTCCGTGTCCTGATTGAAAGGGGTGGCTTGTCCGTGTCCTGATTGAAAGGGGTGCCTGGTGGGTTAAGAGATCAGTAAAATACCACATCCTGAGACATATGTACTTGGAATTGCCTCTGCATTACTTCACAGGGAAGCGCTGGAAATGACAATGTGTGATGTTTTTTTTTTTTGTCTCCTATTTAAAACTGAATAAAATCGATCACGACCGAAACAACATTTTGAATCCAGAACAAATTTCACAACAACTGCTGGAAGAGCCAATTTTATCATCAATACATAACTGTTAAACACAGAAATACTAAAAGAAACAAATACAAGTCAACGACAAACATGAACAATAATAATAATAAAATAATAATCATCTTCATTTTATAAAACGCCTTTCATAACAAGTCATCTGAAAGCGCTGTACATAAGAACACAAAATAAAAATAAACAATAAGAAAAATATCAAACAAATCTTGAGCAAGATTTCCTGTCAAAACGCTTGTCGTTGAATTTAATATGTTTGTTTCACTGTTTCCAAACACTACTACGGACCTGCAGCCATTTCCAGGGGTCTAGGGGTGCGACGCTCGCAATTAAAAACAGACAAAGCGAAGTGAAGTGAAGGGTTTGAGAGTGCAGAAGGGTGCTGCAGATGCAGGTTTGTTCAGAGCTTGCAGAGACAGAAAGCTCCTCGTTCTCCTGCCTCTTGATGCTGATTGGCTGGGGCTGGCGTGGGACGCTGCAGAGGGCCGTTTGGCGCTGGATTATCGCGGAGTCACGTATTTTATCACATAAGTTTTTTATCTGCCAAGTAACAGCAGGTACGGGAAATCCACACTGCTGAAGCCCTGCTTGTGCCTGTGTGAGTGCTGAGTCAGGATGCTCGCCCACCCTGCCTTGTTTCAGTATCAGTAACCCCAAGCAACAGACCTCACTGAAGCTTTGCACCTTTATGCATAGAAGTGGGTTCCTGTATGTCAGTGAGACCACACAGGCTGAGCAGGGCAGGGTGCTTGAAGCCAGTGTGACGCTGGAAACAAACCACATTCCCTTTTATGGCGAGGCTCGCTGGAGCTTCTCACTTCTCGATAATCCACTCAGGGTTTCATGAAACCGAAATCATTCGAAGGAGCCCTGCCTTGTTAGAGAGGCAACCTCCAGCACGGGTTTTGAAGATCAGCCGTTTATTTGTGGTCGTGGTCAGGATGGGAATCAAAGCTTTGTCAGCAGCATGACCTATATTTCTACGATCAAACACTTCAAGCACGTACCGAATATATCGATTGGGTGTTCAGTACAAGCCTGTGCTGTTCTTAAAGTTGCATCTGTATTGAATTACGTTTGTAACATGAAGCCTGGCTCAATAAAGACGTTACAGGCAAGCCAGGCTAACCAGACGCATCACCAGTCTGGACTTGTAAGTCCTGACTAAACCTCAACAGATTTAGTTAGAGAGCTCAGGGTTTAAAAGGAGTTAAACAGCAAAAAGTTTTAGAGCAGTTTCCAGAGCGCCAATCCTGCAGCGACCCTCTGTGAGGCGCGCATGATGATGGAACTACAGGAATGCAGAAAGAGGGATTGTAAACGTTTGATACAGACTAAGATCCGGCACTGATCACAGGCTGGGATACATACTGAACACAGGCTGGGATACATTCATCACCGCATACTGAACACAGGCTGGGATACATACTGAACACAGGCTGGGATACATTCATCACAGCATACTGAACACAGGCTGGGATACATACTGAACACAGGCTGGGATACATTCATCACAGCATACTGAACACAGGCTGGGATACATACTGAACACAGGCTGGGATACATTCATCACTGCATACTGAACACAGGCTGGGATACATACTGAACACAGGCTGGGATACATTCATCACAGCATACTGAACACAGGCTGGGATACATACTGAACACAGGCTGGGATACATTCATCACAGCATACTGAACACAGGCTGGGATACATACTGAACACAGGCTGGGATACATTCATCACTGCATACTGAACACAGGCTGGGATACATACTGAACACAGGCTGGGATACATTCATCACAGCATACTGAACACAGGCTGGGATACATACTGAACACAGGCTGGGATACATACTGAACACAGGCTGGGATACATTCATCACAGCATACTGAACACAGGCTGGGATACATACTGAACACAGGCTGGGATACATTCATCACAGCATACTGAACACAGGCTGGGATACATACTGAACACAGGCTGGGATACATTCATCACTGCATACTGAACACAGGCTGGGATACATACTGAACACAGGCTGGGATACATTCATCACAGCATACTGAACACAGGCTGGGATACATACTGAACACAGGCTGGGATACATTCATCACAGCATACTGAACACAGGCTGGGATACATACTGAACACAGGCTGGGATACATACTGAACACAGGCTGGGATACATTCATCACAGCATACTGAACACAGGCTGGGATACATTCATCACAGCATACTGAACACAGGCTGGGATACATTCATCACAGCATACTGAACACAGGCTGGGATACATTCATCACAGCATACTGAACACAGGCTGGGATACATTCATCACAGCATACTGAACACAGGCTGGGATACATACTGAACACAGGCTGGGATACATTCATCACAGCATACTGAACACAGGCTGGGATACATACTGAACACAGGCTGGGATACATTCATCACAGCATACTGAACACAGGCTGGGATACATACTGAACACAGGCTGGGATACATTCATCACAGCATACTGAACACAGGCTGGGATACATTCATCACAGCATACTGAACACAGGCTGGGATACATACTGAACACAGGCTGGGATACATTCATCACAGCATACTGAACACAGGCTGGGATACATACTGAACACAGGCTGGGATACATTCATCACAGCATACTGAACACAGGCTGGGATACATTCATCACAGCATACTGAACACAGGCTGGGATACATTCATCACAGCATACTGAACACAGGCTGGGATACATTCATCACCGCATACTGAACACAGGCTGGGATACATTCATCACAGCATACTGAACACAGGCTGGGATACATTCATCACCGCATACTGAACACAGGCTGGGATACATTCATCACAGCATACTGAACACAGGCTGGGATACATTCATCACCGCATACTGAACACAGACTGGGATACATTCATCACTGCATACTGAACACAGGCTGGGATACATTCATCACTGCATACTGAACACAGGCTGGGATACATTCATCACCGCATACTGAACACAGGCTGGGATACATTCATCACAGCATACTGAACACAGGCTGGGATACATACTGAACACAGGCTGGGATACATTCATCACTGCATACTGAACACAGGCTGGGATACATTCATCACAGCATACTGAACACAGGCTGGGATACATTCATCACAGCATACTGAACACAGGCTGGGATACATTCATCACTGCATACTGAACACAGACTGGGATACATACTGAACACAGGCTGGGATACATTCATCACAGCATACTGAACACAGGCTGGGATACATACTGAACACAGGCTGGGATACATTCATCACTGCATACTGAACACAGACTGGGATACATTCATCACCGCATACTGAACACAGGCTGGGATACATTCATCACAGCATACTGAACACAGGCTGGGATACATTCATCACAGCATACTGAACACAGGCTGAGATACATTCATCACTGCATACTGAACACAGGCTGGGATACATTCATCACTGCATACTGAACACAGACTGGGATACATTCATCACCGCATACTGAACACAGACTGGGATACATTCATCACAGCATACTGAACACAGGCTGGGATACATTCATCACCGCATACTGAACACAGGCTGGGATACATTCATCACCGCATACTGAACACAGGCTGGGATACATTCATCACTGCATACTGAACACAGACTGGGATACATTCATCACCGCATACTGAACACAGGCTGGGATACATACTGAACACAGGCTGGGATACATTCATCACAGCATACTGAACACAGGCTGGGATACATACTGAACACAGGCTGGGATACATTCATCACAGCATACTGAACACAGGATGGGATACATACTGAACACAGGCTGGGATACATTCATCACAGCATACTGAACACAGGCTGGGATACATTCATCACTGCATACTGAACACTGGCTGGGATACATTCATCACAGCATACTGAACACAGACTGGGATACATTCATCACTGCATACTGAACACAGGCTGGGATACATACTGAACACAGGCTGGGATACATTCATCACAGCATACTGAACACAGGCTGGGATACATACTGAACACAGGCTGGGATACATTCATCACCGCATACTGAACACAGACTGGGATACATTCATCACCGCATACTGAACACAGGCTGAGATACATTCATCACTGCATACTGAACACAGGCTGGGATACATTCATCACAGCATACTGAACACAGACTGGGATACATTCATCACCGCATACTGAACACAGGCTGGGATACATTCATCACAGCATACTGAACACAGGCTGGGATACATTCATCACCGCATACTGAACACAGGCTGGGATACATTCATCACCTCATACTGAACACAGGCTGGGATACATTCATCACAGCATACTGAACACAGGCTGGGATACATACTGAACACAGGCTGGGATACATTCATCACTGCATACTGAACACAGGCTGGGATACATACTGAACACTGGCTGGGATACATTCATCACAGCATACTGAACACAGACTGGGATACAGTCATCACTGCATACTGAACACAGGCTGGGATACATACTGAACACTGGCTGGGATACATTCATCACAGCATATTGAACACTGGCTGGGATACATTCATCACAGCATACTGAACACAGGCTGGGATACATTCATCACAGCATACTGAACACAGGCTGAGATACATTCATCACTGCATACTGAACACTGGCTGGGATACATTCATCACAGCATACTGAACACAGGCTGGGATACATTCATCACCGCATACTGAACACAGGCTGGGATACATTCATCACCGCATACTGAACACAGGCTGGGATGCATTCATCACAGCATACTGAACACAGGCTGGGATACATTCATCACAGCATACTGAACACAGGCTGGGATACATACTGAACACAGGCTGGGATACATTCATCACAGCATACTGAACACAGGCTGGGATACATACTGAACACAGGCTGGGATACATTCATCACAGCATACTGAACACAGGCTGGGATACATTCATCACCGCATACTGAACACAGGCTGGGATACATTCATCACAGCATACTGAACACAGGCTGAGATACATTCATCACCGCATACTGAACACAGGCTGGGATACATTCATCACCGCATACTGAACACAGGCTGGGATACATACTGAACACAGGCTGGGATACATTCATCACTGCATACTGAACACAGGCTGGGATACATTCATCACAGCATACTGAACACAGGCTGGGATACATTCATCACAGCATACTGAACACAGGCTGGGATACATTCATCACAGCATACTGAACACAGACTGGGATACATTCATCACCACATACTGAACACAGACTGGGATACATACTGAACACAGGCTGGGATACATTCATCACTGCATACTGAACACAGGCTGGGATACATTCATCACAGCATACTGAACACAGGCTGGGATACATTCATCACAGCATACTGAACACAGGCTGGGATACATTCATCACAGCATACTGAACACAGACTGGGATACATTCATCACCGCATACTGAACACAGACTGGGATACATTCATCACCGCATACTGAACACAGGCTGGGATACATTCATCACAGCATGCTGAACACAGACTGGGATACATTCATCACCGCATACTGAACACAGACTGGGATACATTCATCACCGCATACTGAACACAGACTGGGATACATTCATCACAGCATACTGAACACAGGCTGGGATACATTCATCACAGCATACTGAACACAGGCTGGGATACATTCATCACAGCATACTGAACACAGGCTGGGATACATTCATCACAGCATACTGAACACAGGCTGGGATACATTCATCACAGCATACTGAACACAGGCTGGGATACATTCTCATCAAGACACACAGAGTTCAGATGTATCTGGCTGTTTTAGCAGCTCTTGCAATCACAATTGTCTACCACAGTTTGTTATTTAAAGCCTCTATTAGGAATAATACGGATTCAATTCAGTGAATGCCAGGAGACTGAGCAAACCTAGAAGTGTTTTTAGTGGACCTTATCCCCCCTTCCCCTATTCTATTCAAAATGAAACTCCCGTCCAAACCACCAGAGGATGAAGTGAGTGCTCAGAGGAGAAAGCTTTACTGTGAGACAATGCCAGCGCTGTGACACTGTCCCTCTCATCCCTGAGACCCCACACTAACACTATGTTCAACACTGTTATAGGAGGCTGTGTGGTCCAGTGGTTAAAGAAAAGGGCTCCTAACCAGGAGGTCCCTGGTTCAAATCCCAGCTCAGCCACTGCCTCATTGTGTGACCCTGAGCAAGTCACTTAACCTCCTTGTGCTCCGTCTTTCGGGTGAGACGTAGTTGTAAGTGACTCTGCAGCTGATGCATAGTTCACACACCCTAGTCTCTGTAAGTCGCCTTGGATAAAGGCATCTGCTAAATATACAAATAATAATAATAATGTTCAAATCAGAGATCTATCTGCAGCAGACCCCACACTAACACTGTGTTCAAATCAGAGATCTATCTGCAGACAGACCCCACACTAACACTGTGTTCAAATCAGAGATCTATCTGCAGACAGACCCCACACTAACACTGTGTTCAAATCAGAGATCTATCTGCAGCAGACCCCACACTAACACTGTGTTCAAATCAGAGATCTATCTGCAGACAGACCCCACACTAACACTGTGTTCAAATCAGAGATCTATCTGCAGACAGACCCCACACTAACACTGTGTTCAAATCAGAGATCTATCTGCAGACAGACCCCACACTAACACTGTGTTCAAATCAGAGATCTATCTGCAGACAGACCCCACATTAAACCATTGTGTTCAAATCACTGAGCTGAGTCTCTGGCTATTTGCAAGCCAACCCTTATAAATGTTTACTGCATTATTTCTGCATTTTTCACATGGTTATTCAGTACTATGCATTTATTATAGATTTATCTGGTTTGTCATGTTTATTAATATGCTTTACCGTACCTCATTTTTCTTAACAAAGCTTACCTTTATTACACTTTTCTTAGCTTTTACTTTTAGAAGGGTAAGAATCAGATAATACTGAGCAATGCAGCCAGGTCTATAGTTCAGATCTATCTGCATTTATAATAAAGGTTTGTGCTGTCCTCCACTCGTCACTCTGTTTTCCTCCTCAGCCCCCCGGCAGTTTCCAGGGTGAGGTTGTCTTTGTTTCCACAGTGCTGCGTCTCACACGAGAACATTTAAACACGGAAGGTGAGTGAGTCTATCTATCTGTGTGTGGGTGTGTGAGGGAGTGTGTGTGTGACCATGCTTGTGTCTATCACATAGAGAGGGTGTATCAGACTCACTTTATAATCTCAAGCCCGTGGTCCACTGCTTGCAGCCCCCACACACCCTCTCCAGCCCCCAGAGAGAGCTCTTGGCCTTTTCTAAGTCCTCTAAATCTCCCCTCTTCGGTTCTGACGCCTCTGTTGGTCCTCTGTGTTTCCAGGGGTTGTGCTGTGACAAGGGGCGAAGGAGAGCAGTGCAGTGCAGACCCAATTTTAGCATCTCGTGGTGGGGATGGGCGTGCAGAGTTGTCCCCCCACAGCAGCACAGGAAGGAAGTGTCGGTCTGTGAAGGTACATTGCATCGCCTGTGCAGGAGCCTGAGATCTACAGTGAAGACTGGTTAGAATCTGTAACAACATGCGCCCTGGGCATTAATATACTTCAAAATCAAGAGAGAGTGCACTGTGTACACCAAGAACATGCACCCTGGGCATTTATACACCCCTTCACGGCTTGTTTTCATAGATTCTCAAAGCCCCACATTGCAGGCAGGCAGGTAGGTATGTCTCTGTGTGGTGGGTAAATTGCATGCAACGTTTCTTTAAAAAAAAGCTATGTTCCAGTGTGGTCTGCAGAACAGAAACTGAAGCAGAAAGGCGAGACCTCAGCCGCTGTGCTGCGAGAGGAAGGAGGGAGCCTGACCTTTGACAGCGCTGGAGTCTACATGCTGCTCTGTCTCAGCCTTCCGGAGCTCACAGCTCACACTGCCCTCCCTGTCTGACCACAGCAGCTCAGCACGCAGGGCTCACTGCAATAATGAAGTAACCCAAACACCACTGCTCACATTTGGAAAAAGTTCACAATATATTCTTTCGATTAACTGCGTTACGGTCTCATTAACAGATGGCAAGAAGGAAAAGGGATTGCTAGCGTCTCCAGTGAAAACCACAGGGCCACACACTGCAGCTCAGTCACAGAGCGGTGAAACTCCCAGCTGTGGAAGAGGTTGTAAACAACAAGTACTTCAAAACAAACCTTCCTTCACTGGGTTCTTCTGAAGAGCCTCCTGTACACCCCATGCAGCAAAACAAGCAAACAAACATGATGATGATGAGCTGGGTACTAAAAATAAGAACTTTATTTAAATTATGCATTATAAAAATAAATACATATTGCATCATTTACATTATTCACCTTATTGCACAATTCTTTTTTTTCCCCCCCCACAAGAGCCACACACACACACATACACACACACACACACACACACACACACACACACACACACAGTCTGTGTCTAATTGAGACACTCCTAGTCTGCTTTACTAACGAGAGCGGCACCCCCAGGAGACAGGGTCTTTGTTTCCAGTTCCCGTCAGTCAGAGGGGTGTCATTGTGGAGTTACTCAGAGCTGCCTGTTAGTGTATTGGGCTCTGTTACGGGAGAAGGCTTTTAGTCCACTCTGGTAACACAGTTTAAGCATTCCAGGGTGCAGGCTCAATGGAAATCAGTGGGCTGGTGTCCGGTACACTGGGGCTGGTGTCTGCTGTTGCGGGATCAGTCGTGGAATAAAAGTTGCAACAGTCCAGGAAGTGACCTCGACTGTCTCCTGTGCAGGTAAGAGAAAACAGCGGCTGGATTGTGAGTTCTGGAGTCAGCAGCGACACAAAGACTACGTCCCTGTTGCTGTTACCTAACAGTGTGAGGGGAGTCCTCTTCCACACGGTCTCACAAAGGACATGCCAGGGGGGCAATGACACAATGAACTAACGGCTGAAGAGAGACCGACACCCAGGGTCACCCAGGCTCCTCAGCTCCGTCTGTTGGTACGCACGGGCCTCCCTCCAGGTTTCCCTGGCTGCAAAGACCCCCCTCCTCCAGTCCTGTTAAATCTTATAAATCCCAAAGTACGTGTTGGCGGGCTCCAGGCTGACCAGCTGGGGCTCCGACACGTTGACAGAGACGCGGTCGAATTTCTGCAGCTCCACGACAGCCGCCAGGTAGCTGCTGGAAGTCCACATGCGCTCCCGGAGCAGTAGCTGAGCTTGCGGTCCTCCAGCAGGGGATGGCAGCGGGGTAGCGTCCTGGCGCTTGAACACCGGTGCACGACGGCCCGGTCCGGGGCAGGTCGTGCCGCGAGCAGGAGCCGCGAGTACAGGAAGTATTGACCCGTCTCGTTGATGAGCAGCGCTCCGTCCCGGTACTCCATGCCCTCCGTGAAGGCCTTGCCCGCGACGGGCTCCCAAAGCAGGGTCTCCGAGCCCCCGCTGGCACTCTTCACTGTGGGAAGAGAAAACGCAGTTTTAAAGAAGCCGCCCTTTTGAGTGCGTTTGTATTGTGGTTAGGCAGATGAGATGCGAAAACTTGTCTGCTGGCATGTTGGTGTTAGAGTTAGGGTTAGGGTTGGATTAGTGTGGTTGGGATTAGAGTTGTTTATTAGTGAGGTTGTTTATTAGTGAGGTTGTTTGTTAGTGGGGTTGGGGTTTGAGTTGTTTGTTAGTGTGGTTGGGGTTTGAGTTGTTTATTAGTGGGGTTGTTTGTTAGTGGGGTTGGGGTTTGAGTTGTTTATTAGTGAGGTTGTTTGTTAGTGGGGTTGGGGTTTGAGTTGTTTATTAGTGAGGTTGTTTGTTAGTGAGGTTGTTTGTTAGTGTGGTTGGGATTAGAGTTGTTTATTAGTGAGGTTGTTTGTTAGTGGGGTTGTTTGTTAGTGTGGTTGGGATTAGAGTTGTTTATTAGTGAGGTTGTTTGTTAGTGTGGTTGGGGTTTGAGTTGTTTGTTAGTGTGGTTGGGATTAGAGTTGTTTATTAGTGAGGTTGTTTATTAGTGAGGTTGGGGTTTGAGTTGTTTATTAGTGAGGTTGTTTATTAGTGGGGTTGTTTGTTAGTGGGGTTGGGGTTTGAGTTGTTTATTAGTGAGGTTGTTTGTTAGTGGGGTTGTTTGTTAGTGTGGTTGGGATTAGAGTTGTTTATTAGTGAGGTTGTTTGTTAGTGTGGTTGGGGTTTGAGTTGTTTATTAGTGAGGTTGTTTATTAGTGGGGTTGCTTGTTAGTGTGGTTGGGAATAAAGTTGTTTATTAGTGAGGTTGTTTGTTAGTGGGGTTGGGGTTTGAGTTGTTTATTAGTGAGGTTGTTTGTTAGTGGGGTTGGGGTTTGAGTTGTTTATTAGTGGGGTTGTTTGTTAGTGGGGTTGGGGTTTGAGTTGTTTATTAGTGAGGTTGTTTGTTAGTGGGGTTGGGGTTTGAGTTGTTTATTAGTGAGGTTGTGGTTTGAGTTGTTTGTTAGTGGGGTTGGGGTTTGAGTTGTTTGTTAGTGGGGTTGGGGTTTGAGTTGTTTGTTAGTGGGGTTGGGGTTTGAGTTGTTTGTTAGTGAGGTTGTTTGTTAGTGTGGTTGGGATTAGAGTTGTTTATTAGTGAGGTTGTTTATTAGTGAGGTTGTTTGTTAGTGGGGTTGGGGTTTGAGTTGTTTATTAGTGAGGTTGTTTATTAGTGAGGTTGTTTATTAGTGAGGTTGTTTATTAGTGTGGTTGGGGTTTGAGTTGTTTATTAGTGAGGTTGTTTATTAGTGGGGTTGCTTGTTAGTGTGGTTGGGAATAAAGTTGTTTATTAGTGAGGTTGTTTGTTCGTGGGGTTGGGGTTTGAGTTGTTTATTAGTGAGGTTGTTTGTTAGTGTGGTTGGGATTAGAGTTGTTTATTAGTGAGGTTGTTTATTAGTGGGGTTGCTTGTTAGTGTGGTTGGGAATAAAGTTGTTTATTAGTGGGGTTGTTTGTTAGTGGGGTTGGGGTTTGAGTTGTTTATTAGTGAGGTTGTTTATTAGTGAGGTTGTTTGTTAGTGGGGTTGGGGTTTGAGTTGTTTATTAGTGAGGTTGTTTATTAGTGAGGTTGTTTGTTAGTGTGGTTGGGGTTTGAGTTGTTTATTAGTGAGGTTGTTTGTTAGTGTGGTTGGGGTTTGAGTTGTTTATTAGTGAGGTTGTTTATTAGTGGGGTTGCTTGTTAGTGTGGTTGGGAATAAAGTTGTTTATTAGTGAGGTTGTTTGTTCGTGGGGTTGGGGTTTGAGTTGTTTATTAGTGGGGTTGTTTGTTAGTGGGGTTGGGGTTTGAGTTGTTTATTAGTGGGGTTGTTTGTTAGTGGGGTTGGGGTTTGAGTTGTTTATTAGTGGGGTTGTTTGTTAGTGGGGTTGGGGTTTGAGTTGATAAAATTCAGGTTCAATGCGTGAAACTCATTTCATAGTAACCCTCTGAAGTATTGCTATTCTTCTTGTGGCTTCCTACCCCCGAGTGCACAGGTTTATTTTGATCCTGTAACTGACCACTCCAAAAATCGCACAGAGACAGCGCTGGGGCTGCAGGGGTCAGTCTTCATGGGGCTCCCTTCACCCCCACACCCCAAAGAGCACGGAAGGAAGTGTGCATTGGGTTTACCTGTCAGATGCGCCATTCTCTTGGTTTCCTTTTTCTCCACCGCCAGTCCTGTGAAAACAGCAACAGCAGTGAGCCAAGTGCAGGGGGGAATCAGGCATATCCTACCCTTCGCATGACCTGCCCTCCCCCAATCCAGTCCCAACCCCGACCATAACCCCAACCCCAACCCCAACCTGGATCAACAGATTATAGCATACTAATCAGGCTGCTTCAACTCAGAAAGTATAAATTCTTCCCTGCCCTCTTCAATCCCTCTTTGTTTTTGTTTTTTTATTTGATTACCAATATTACACATTCTACTTCAAGTCAACTCGTAATCTGGGTCTTTAGAAGCCTCTTTCATTTCAAACTATACTCCCATCAACCCTCTGTAAAATACAAACACAATTCCCCTGAAATAAATCCCTTTCCTTCCTTTCCCCCCTCCCTTTCATAAAAAAAAAGTTTTTACATCATGTCAATTAATGCAGAAAAAGTGACTCAACGACATGATAATTCTTTTAAAAAAACAGAGTTAATAAGAGAGTGTGTAGCCCGTGTATGGGGAGGGACAGCAGACTTTCTCTTGCCCCTGTAATTTAATATTAAACCTAACCCTCCCCTCCCCTGTCCTTACACAGTCCCATCCATCCCTCCCTCCCTCCCTCCCTCCCTCGTACACGATTCTTCAGGAGTTGGAAACTATTATTGCATCATTTCCCACGCCTTGTGAACACCCCTACTATGAGCATACTGCTACTGTGTTAAACACACCACAGCACTGATCACTTATCAGATCTAAAAACAGATTCAAGAGAAACTGCTTTTTCAGCAGACCACAAGATTAACACTTTGCATTGAAGCTGCTCTGGTGCTGCAGCTGCTGCCTTTGGGTGGGTTGAGGGCTGTTGAATAATCTTGAGAAATGAATATGAAGACAGAGAGGGACTCACCAATTTGTTTCTCCAGGACTGGCGTCAGGTTCCGGGCGCTGGTACTTGTGGAATCCTGGAAAAGGCAAGAAGAAAGCACGCTGTTTTCTTTAATATTTTAATAAACTTTCTGAAGAACACCCTGTTCCAACTGAAATTCTCTGTCACAGAATTTCAAGAAAGGGTCTTGTGATCCTGTGATGGAGGCACATTAAGATGCTGAATGTGATTCTGCACCAACTGAAAACACACCCACAACCAGCCCATTCGTGCAACGCAAACAGCAGTCACATCTATGTATTCCCATTAGCCGGCTGTGTGTCCAAAATGTTGAGCCACAGTGAACTCTCTTTGGTGTGGTGTGTTTCACAGACAGTTTTAGGCAACCTGCTGCACAGTCTGATGCAATCCAGGGCTGGTCTGTATTCCCTGTATTCCACACAGCCGCTGTCCCGGGACAATCTGTTTTAATGACTATAATAAATGAGGCCACGTACTGGGCTGGCTGGACTGAGTTTCAAAAGTTCACAAATACAAGTCTCTTTTCAGCTCTAACTTTTACAAAACAAGAACAAACAAAAAAAGAGACTAATAAATGAATTAACAAAACAAACAGTATCTAAAATGATGTCACTTTACACTGACATTTGCATGGAAAATAAATTTAAATTATTAGTTCATTTGATTTTTTTTTTTTTAATTGCTGGTATGCCACTCATTTCAAACAATAAGTCATTAATAAACAGTAAATCCTATTTCTCTACATCTAGTATTAACCCTATACTAATGAATGATATTTTCAGTCGACACATTTTCATAAATATTTGAAATATTGTTTTTACAGTAACATGCCCCTAACTGACTCCTGCACCTTACCAGAAACCCAAAAGGTATGAGGTTATGCTACAATAAAGCTAAATCAATAGACAGCTTCTTGAAAGCAACTACTGGCAATGCAGGTTTGGACAGGAGTGTGTTTGGACAGACGGACACAGACCGACACGCACTCACCTGTCGGAGCTCAGTCAGCTCCTGCTGCAGTCTCAGGATGTAGTACGCTCCCAGCCCCAGCCCAGCCATGGTGAGGAGCAGCAAGGTAAGGAGGAGCGCAGTGCAGCCCCCTCTCCCTCCCCTCCCCTGCTTCAGCTGTAGGGCAGCACTGGCCAGGCCGGCAGGGCAGTTGTGTCTGGGCCAGGAGCCCCGGTGCCCCGGCCCCCGGACCCCCGACCCCCCGCGGTCCACCAGGAAGATCTGGGGATACACGTAGCTTAGGTTCTGCTGCATTTCAACAAGGCTCCCTGGCACGATCCCTCACTGAGTGTCTGTGAGTGCGTCCAGTCGCTCTGTAACCCTCCTCAGCTCTGCTCTGCTCTGCTGTAGAGGAACGTGCCTCATACTCATTTCAATACCCACAGCTTCCTCCCACGCCTGCCTCACACTCTCTGATAGGCTCCGTGCTCTCAGGTTGGTGGCTAGACCTGCTCTGTTCTTTGTGTTAATGGACATGCTTACAGGACTGTAGAGAGCTATAGATCACCCCTCGTGCTCCATGGCATGATTCTTAATTTAGAAGTCCCATTTCAGGCTGGTAATGGGTTCAACTAGCAGTCTTTGGTTGAAGTTGCAGTCGAAATTCTTCACAACTGGATTGGTGTTAAACTTGCTCATCCTTTATGGAAATACCAGCATTGATTTCTGCTGAGCGTGCTGGTTTAGGAGCTGGTTAAGTTGTCCATTAAAAATCCCTTTAACCTCAAGTTCTAAATGCGCTTGTGACCTTCACTCCTAAATGGATCTACTTGCTGTACGCCTTGCCTGGGTTCTTCTATACCTGCTGGGGCCCCGCGTGAAACCAGTACATATGTAGTTAACTATTTAGTAAAAATCTGATTTACTCCACAAAAACTGTTAGCTGTTTATCAGAATCAAAGCTAAGGTTCAGGTTGGGCCCTTGAGTCTGTAATAACACAGCCTGCCCTTACACGTCTGTAGGGAAAAATTGATGAAAACTGAAAAACAATATTAGTGAAAGTCAAAAATATGTTTATTGGTGTAATACAAGAATAGAAGTATTTGAAGAAAGCAGAGACAAATGCTCTGGGTCACAGCGGATGGAATCTGTGCAACAGACAATGGCTGCAATCACTTTTTAATTACATAGAACACTTCCCTATAATGACATCATTTGAGACCCTGCCCAACTAAACCTGTGTACGTGGCCAGTCGCCAAGCCTCTCCCACATTCCTTTGCATCTGTAGATTCTCTGAGATTCTCCCCCCCCATGCTAGCAAGCAGAGCAGAGCTGTAAAACCCCCCTACACAAATACCCAGAAATGGTCATATTTGCTGAAACTGCATTCCAAAATTCCCCACCTAAACTCTGTGCTCAATGTCTCTCCATTGAAAGTACCATACAAACACTATATTAATATGGACTATCAAATTTCCTTACACGTCCTCTGGGGTACACAGCACCATTGCGTAGGAGCGTGGTGTATCGCCGTGGAGGAGCGCGCGGTGTATCGCCGTGGAGGAGCGTGCGGTGTATCGCCGTGGAGGAGCGCGTGGTGTATTGCTGTGGAGGAGCATGGTAAATCACTGAGCAGTGCTGTAAGGGATGCTGTAATGCACAGTTTATAGTGTCAACACTGGGAAAGCACTGCAAGCCATTAAACCGACACGGTAAAAACAGGGACATTCAGCATGGTTCACCGAGAGAAAAACTGGATCAAAAACTTGATGTCAAACTGTGAGAGATGAAGCTGCAGGGGGCTTCAGAGCAAGCTCTCGAGAAACCACACTTGCAGTTGGTTAACCATTGCTCTGAAATGGGTTTTGAGAAAGTGACAGCAGGACTGACCAAGAGTTCTCATGAACGCAACCACTAATTGCAGAGAAACGGCTGCTGAATAAGAGTGGAATTCTGTTCAAGGTCTTTCTCATCACCGCGCCTCGATGGCATGGAAGTCGATGCAGGGCCACTGCAGGCACCAGTGTGGTCATGCCACTGAGGCAAAATTCATGAAGCCTTACCATGCCAGTAAACACACAGGTCTATTTACTGGCAATTAATAGAAGAAGTATAGAGCTAGCAGCTGAAAAGCTCTTTTCCAAAAGCCTCAGTGTCTCTCACCCCCTACATGCTCCCAGACAAGAGGGACATGCAGGCATCTAGGAAACCTCCGTGCAGCACCCGGAAATCCTTCAGCAGAATCACTCAAGTCTCTGGCTACTGAACACAAATACCTGGCGACGCTGTAGGAGAAATGCCACAGTTTTAGTCGGCGTGACATGCAAGCCCTGCAATACTGAATGTGCAGAGCAGGCCTGGCCTCATCACTTGCTGTGAGAACAGTGATCTGCTGCAATGTCCCTCCGAGTAAAACCACCGACATGAATAGCAGGCTGGCAGAGTTACAACTGAACCCCTCTCTGTTCATCTCCGAGTCAAACCACCGACATGAACAGGAGGCTGGCAGAGTTACAACTGAACCAATCTCTGTTCACCTACGAGTCAAACCACCGACATGAACAGCAGGCTGCTAGAGTTATTATTATTATTATTATTTATTTCTTAGCAGACGCCCTTATCCAGGGCGACTTACAATCGTAAGCAAATACATTTCAAGTGTTACAGTACAAGTAATAATACAATAAGAGCAAGATAAATACAATGACTAGTTCAAGCAAGTACAAGTGTGACAAAATACAATTCAATAATACAGCAGATAAAAGTGACAGTGATAGTTACATCAAGATATGATTAAGTACCAAATACTACAGATTAAACACTTGGCAGATTACAGTACTCTGAAGTACAGGATTAAATGCAGTAAAATAGGGGGCAGATAAGAGCAAGTAAAGCACATTTAAGGAAGGGTGAAAGTGTCCCAGGGGAGAAACAGAGGAGTTCTACAGGTGCTGTCTGTGGGTGGTCCTGACATCTGTAGGTAGGTCATTCCACCACTGCGGAGCGAGGGTGGAGAAGGAGCGGGCTCTGGAGGCAGGGGAGCGTAGAGGAGGTAGAGCCAGTCTTCTAGTGCAGGCGGAGCGGAGAGGTCGAGTGGGGGTGTAGGGAGAGATGAGGGTCTGGAGGTAGCTGGGTGCAGTCTGGTCAAGGCATCTGTAGGCTAGTACAAGAGTCTTGAACTGGATGCGAGCCGTGATCGGTAGCCAGTGGAGTGAGCGGAGTAGTGGAGTTGCGTGGGAGAAGCGAGGCAGAGAGAACACCAGGCGGGCAGCAGAGTTCTGGATGAGCTGGAGCGGACGGGTGGCGGACGAGGAGGCCAGCCAGGAGGGAGTTGCAGTAGTCTAGGCGGAGAGTACCAGGGCCTGGACCAGGAGCTGGGTGGCGAGTTGGTGAGGAAGGGTCGGATTCTTGGATGTTGCTCAGGAAGAATCGGCAAGTGCGTGCCAGAGTGGAGATGTGCTGGGAATAAGAGAGGCAGGGGTCCAGGGTGACTCCGAGGTCCTTAGCGGAGGAAGAGGAGAGAGTGTGGTAGATTCCAGAGGAACAGAGATAGAGAGATCAGAGGAGGGGGAGGAGGAGGGAAAGAAAAGGAGGTCAGATTTAGAGAGGTTGAGTTTGAGGTGATGCGAGTGCATCCAGGAGGAAATAGCAGACAGACAGGTAGAGATACGGGAGGAGATGGTGGAGTCAGAGGTGGGGAAGGAGAGGAAAATCTGAGCATCATCAGCATAGAAATGGTATGAGAAACCATAGGCTGCGATGAGGGGGCCCAGGGAGCGGGTGTAGAGAGAGAACAGGAGAGGACCCAAGACTGACCCTTGGGGGACTCCAGTTAAGAGAGGGTGAGATGTGTAGGTTGCTCCACGCCAGGTTACCTGGTAAGTGCGGTTGGAGAGGTAGGAGGAGAACCAGGCCAGAGCAGTGCCAGAGATCCCCAGGTCAGCAAGAGATGATAGTAGAATAGAGTGATCAACAGTGTCAAAGGCAGCAGAGAGGTCAAGGAGAATTAGGACAGAGGAGAGAGAGGCAGCTCGGGCAGACTTAAGTGAGTTGGTGACAGACAGGAGGGCGGTTTCAGTGGAGTGAGCAGAGCGGAAGCCAGATTGGAGAGGGTTGAGCAGAGAGTGGTTGGACAGGAAAGCAGAGAGCTGGCGGTGTACAGTCCGCTCAAGGGTTTTGGAGAGGAAGGGTAGGAGGGAGACAGGACGGTAGCTCTGGAGGGAGGTGGGGTCGAGGTAGGTTTTTTGAGGATGGCAGTGATAGAGGCTTTTTTGAAGGCAGAGGGAAAGAGACCAGAAAGGAGAGAGGTGTTGAGAAGGGAGGAGATGAAGGGAAGTAGAGCAGGAGCAGCAGCTTGAAAGAGGTGGGTGGGGAGGGGGTCCAGGGCACACGTGGTGGGTTTGTGACCCTGGAGCAGGGAGGAGAGGTCAGAGTCTGAGAGAGGCGAGAAGGTGGAGAAGGAGGGTGAGTTAGTAGGGGATGCAGTGGGTGTAGGGGTTGGAGCAGGAGGGGTGAGGGGAGGGAGAGGTTTTAAAGAGTTTATGGATATCTGAGATTTTAGAAGAGAAGAAGGAGGCAAAATCATCAGGGGAGATAGAGGAGGGAGGAGGAGGGGAGGGTTTAGGAGGGAGGAGAAGGTAGAGAATAGTTTACATGGGTTGTTAGTGGAGGCTTGGATTACAGATTGGAAATAAGTACATTTAGCAGAGGAGAGAGTAGAGGAGAAGGAGGAGAGGAGAGTGCGGTAAAGGTCTAGGGCAGCAGGGAGTTTGGTTCTCTTCCATTTCTTTTCAGCAGATCGCAGTGTGATTCTTGCCGGGCGGAGCACAGAAGAGAGCCAGGGATGGGGAGGGGAGGGGCGAGCAGGTCGGGAGGTGAGGGGACAGAGGGAGTCGAGGGAGGAGGTGAGGGAGGAGAAGAGGGTGGAGGTAGAAGAGTCTACGGAGAGTTGTGAAAAGGAGTCGATAGGAGGGAGGTGAGAGAGAGCAGTGGAGGCAAAGACAGAGGGGGAGAGAGAGCGGAGGTTACGGCGAGAGGTGACAGTGGGGGTAGGAGGAGCAGGGAGAGGTGGGAGAGACGGAGAAAAAGATGAAAATGTTGATGAAATAGTGATCGGAGAGGTCCAGGGGGGTGACAGAGAGGGTGGAGGGGCAGCAGGCCCTGGAGAAGATGAGGTCCAGTTGACGGCCAGCTTTGTGGGTAGGAGGGGATGGAGAGAGACAGAAGTCGAAGGAGTGAAGGAGAGGGAGGAATCCAGCAGAGTGGCTGGGGTTGGAGAGATGGATGTTGAAGTCACCTAACAGGACAGTTGGGGTAGACAGAGAGGGGAGGGAGGAGAGTAGATAGTCGAGAGTTACAACTGAACCCCTCTCTGTTCATCTCCGAGTCAAACCACCGACATGAACAGCAGGCTGGCAGTTAAAACTGAACCCCTCTCTGTTCATCTCCGAGTCAAACCACCGACATGAACAGCAGGCTGGCAGAGTTACAACTGAACCAATCTCTGTTCATCTCCGAGTCAAACCACCGACATGAACAGCAGGCTGGCAGAGTTACAACTGAACCAATCTCTGTTCATCTCTGAGTCAAACCACCGACATGAACAGCAGGCTGGCAGAGTTACAACTGAACCCCTCTCTGTTCACAGTTTTGTTTTCTATACAGAGATCAGAATTCACTCTCACTGTGTTTATTGGCAGAGCTGGCGCGTGTTCATGTTGCAGACTCTGCCACGCTCCTGGCTGTGCACGGTGACCCGCACTGTGTTTATTGGCAGAGCTGGCGCGTGTTCTTCATGTTTTTCCAGCTCTTGCAGAGTTCACCCTTTGTATTTCTCTATATCAATACAGAGGGCTCTGCAAAAGGTAATGCTGCAAAGGTTCTCTCCAGAGAGAGACACAGCCTCGCCTCGGTGTGTGCCAGCGACACAGCGGCTCCTTCTGAATGGCACAGCCGCAGGGTTGTTAGTAAACACTGATTGATTCATTGAGGCTATAGGATCCACAGCAAGAGGAAACAGAGTTGCCACATGAAAACACAGGTCTCGCCGATCGGATGCGAGTTTCAAAACAGGCTCGTCAAAACGGGGAGAGGGGAAGGAAACTGTGGTTCTGCGCTGCCTGAAGAGCACTCCCCCTCTATCTCTGCGAGCGAATCTACCGTCTCTCAGCGTCACCGTTTATTACCGGAACCAACGGGCCTCGACTCTTCACTGCAGCTGGACAATAATCTAACAGCATTAACACTTTGGGGTTTTGTTGGGTTTATTTTTCACATTTATCATTCATTGTTTTTCAACACTCAGCAGTCGATAAGAAAGCCGACGTTTGGCGAATGCCTTCATCAGTGCAATGACACGTCAGTATTTTCATGTTTACTGGAAATATTGGTAGCATACGTGATCACACTGTGCATATGGCTGAACACCTTTCACGTGTTACATCCTCTGTAGCCAAGGTCTTCCCATATAAAGACACTTCCAATCACCAATGAACAGTTAATGGCTCTAGGACTAGGGGACAGTTGGAAATCAGGTGGAGATAGAGTTGGGACAGAGGGAAGGGACACACATTTTCACACAAAGTATTTATGGATGAATAGGCTGCCTAATTATGTTGTTGATGCTGAATCACTTGTCCTCTTTAAGATCCGACTTCAGAGATCAAAGCAGCTACTAGTAACCGGACGGGCGCTGCTGGGCTGAACGGCCTCTTTTGTACATTTTCTTATGTTCAGCACCTGAAATGCCAACTGCTTCAGTTACAACATTGCCAAATGTTCTGATTTCTTATTCCACTGTAGCTCTAGAAAAAGTGTGTCACACAACACCCATTCAAAAGGGAAAATGTAAAAGTAATAATGAAAAATATTTTTCTAGCAGGAACGAATTAGAAGCACTGGGGTCATCGTTATCGCATGATTTCATCAGTTGAGTAATTGTGGCAAGCTGTTTCACACAGAGACTGACACAGCCGTCAGTTACAGGAACTGTAATACAAAGAGCGACAGGGTATTCTGAGGAAATGATCTGTTACTCAAGACCGTCTCCTGACCTGATTTGTGTTCCCTCGTTTACACTGCTCACTTCAGACAGCATTAGAGGTGCAGCTGAACAGTGTAGAGAAGCCCGTCTCTCAATGTTATTTCATCTGCACAATGTAATCTGAGACAGGGAACTGCTGGAAGGAAACTTCACTGTTACTATACAGAAAAATAAAGAACGTTACAAAATTCACAAGTTACATTTAATGAGCTTTTGCTCCGATTGTAAAATAGTTAATATAAAAAGTATACCATTAATATGAATCAAATATACAGATATACTTGCATGTTCGTCTCTGACTAAAGATACAAATAGTTTCCAACTTCACTGGTCTACATAGCACAGTTTTCATAAATGACTTGCTAGAAAATGAACCACAGTAATTTCTACAATATTGCTATGCTGTGGTTTGCTATAATGCACAAGTCTATGGTGATTCATAACCACTGCACAATAACTCTGAGGCTTTCCGCAATTATACCAGGGCAGAGCACTGCCGTGAGTGGAGAGCTCATGATGACACACTGCAGCTGGAAATGGAAACAGAAAGACACCCTTTCACACAGCTGGAAAGAGGAGCACGGTTATGAAGAACAGACCAAGCTAAACCTTACCGGCAACAGAAAAGCAACCTGCTAACTTTAAAGAGTTCATACAGCGTGGCAATTCTCCTGCTCCTTCTTCTAACAGCTGAGAAACAAGCTGTAAAATTGAATACAAAATAAAACCAACAACTTTGAAACTTTCTTTGCCTGCAGCGTTCTTTTGTAGGAACAGACGCAACTGCAGTAACAAGCTGCAACACATTGAAAATAAACCCAGAAATCGAGTTTCAATTGAGCAAAGAACACAAATTAGAGCAGAGTGAGCTCGTTCAGGACACGCTTTCTTCATGCACAGTAATAAATGCATGGAAGAGTTTCCTGAGTGAAGGGAAGCCACTACTCTGAAAGCAATCCGACTCTGCCCTTGAGCAAATAGTGCTAGAAAAATAGGAACAAGTGATACTGGCACGCAGGGATGGGTTTGGTATTTGCGAGGGCAGGTACTCCCCTCCTCAGTGTAAAGGGTACAGGTACAGCACGCAGGGATGGGTTTGGTATTTGCAGAGGGCAGGTACGATCCTCCTCAGTGTAAAGGGTACAGGTACGGCACGCAGGGAAGGGTTTGGTATTTGCAGAGGGCGGGTATGATCCTCCTCAGTGTAAAGGGTACAGGTTCAGCACGCAGGGATGGGTTTGGTATTTGCAGAGGGCAGGTATGATCCTCCTCAGTGTAAAGGGTACAGGTTCAGCACGCAGGGATGGGTTTGGTATTTGCAGAGGGCAGGTACGATCCTCCTCAGTGTAAAGGGTACAGGTACAGCGCGCAGGGATGGGTTTGGTATTTGCAGAGGGCAGGTACGCCCCTCCTCAGTGTAAAGGGTACAGGTACGGCACGCAGGGATGGGTTTGGTATTTGCAGAGGGCAGGTATGATCCTCCTCAGTGTAAAGGGTACAGGTACAGCACGCAGGGATGGGTTTGGTATTTGCAGAGGGCAGGTATGATCCTCCTCAGTGTAAAGGGTACAGGTTCAGCACGCAGGGGTGGGTTTGGTATTTGCGAGGGCAGGTACGACCCTCCTCAGTGTAAAGGGTAAACAGGCAGGAATAGACTCCACTTTGTAAGTCTTGTATCTCACCATATCACTGTAAATGAATGCATCAGTTTGCCATCCTTCTGCCTGTATTGCTTGAAGCCGCTCTGAAATGAAGAGCATTTGGGTAGTTCAGTGTTTCCACTCCATGCAGTGCAGAGGAGTTAGTCTAGCATCACATTGTGGGCAGTTATTAACCACACAGAGGAACAATATTGCAGAACAAGATGCAAATTGTTTCATCTGTGCACAACAGAGCTATGAATCATAACAAAACACTTTCAAATCATATTTCTATTTCAATCCTTGTTATGACAAGCTGCTGTCATACAATATCTTGCCAATCCAGTGACAAACTAGAAAGGCTGATCAGATCTGTGTCAAGAACTACAGCAGTAGAGAAACTCTGAACTACCCACGGTGAACTCGCATGGAGAAGAAGAAAAAAATAAATAAAAGTAGTCAACAAATTCACCTCGTAGACAATGAAGTGTTCAGTTTTATTTAGAAATTCACAGTTTCTAACAGCACTACATCTCTGTAGTTCCATTTCACTCCTGTTCCACAATACTGTGCAGCAAAACCTCACAGACAACAGAAACAAACTGACCCCCCCCCCCTTCCCATCAGACTGCAGCTCAAGACAAAGCCTGGCAAAGCAGTAAGTCACTTTACATACAAGGTATGAAACAAAACAGAAAGGCATCAGAAGTTATAAAAGTGCACTGAACAAGAACTTAAACTTTTAACAAGCGCATAATGTTTTATATTCTCTACACGAAACAAACCCATCCACTCCCACAGCCGCTTCAGCACATTCCATTTATAAAACACTCAGGACTGCACAGCACACACCCTCACTCTGCGTCACACACACACACCCTCTCTCTGCGTCACACACACTTACTCCAGCTTACTGTGTTCGCAATGTATTTTCTGAGTCTAACCCCGCAGGTGTAGATGTACCATACTGAAATAAAAAGCTCACTTGTCTCTGCTTGGTTCATTAGCTGGAATACCAGTCGATACTCCTTGTATTGTAAACCCACTCTGAATGGCCTCTTAAGCCCCCATTTTAGAAAGAGGGAATGAAGGTAAAATAAATAAAACACAAATAAAAGTCTGGTAACACTGCTGTGCGTGTGGAGCCCTGTCTGTAGTGCCGTGTGATTCAGCTGTCCACACTCCATTCACAACTCCTCTCCAGGTTTAACTCTCCCCTGCTCAGGGAGTGACCCCTGATTAGAAACTAGGGCAGCCTTTGGGGGGAAACTTACAACTGAATCTTCTTGTACTTCGGTGCTGTTCTTTACAAACATCGCTGATGAGGAGCCCCAGGCTGAACCGCGATAGCTCTGCTGTCTCTCAGGCACTCCCAGGGAGACACCCATCACTGAGCAGTGATTTACGGTTTCAAACTGCTTTCCACAGCACCGACTCCAGGACAGCACACTGCAAGGGCAGGTTTGGGGAACAAGCCTCCCTTTAGAAACCTTGCCACTCATTAATGTAGGGGTGTATGTTATCTGTTTAAAAGTACTTTGACTCATAAATAAATAAATAGATTAGCAGCAGAGGGATACTCCCAGCAGCAGGCTCTACCACACAGCTTCAACATGATGACTGGGACTGTAGGTGTCCTGAAAGAGCAGATGGAAAAACTAGTCCACAGGACGTACACACATCACAAATAAAACACGTTCCCCATCAAATCACAAAATACATTTCATGTCATGAATTTCCAACAGTCATTTCTGATTGCAGTTTGGTCTTCAGTAATTATTGCAACAGGTTTAAGTAACCCCTCAGATTTCGGAACTAGCACTGGCTTGGGGAGGAAACTAGGTACAAAGGGAAGAAGTACCAGCTGACAATATCACTGAAACACGGACATGGATTCCAGTTAAAAAAAGAACCCACAAACCTGGCTGTAATCCAGATGAATTGCAATGAATTCAGTCAATCCTTCGGTGTGCGGGCTGCTTTAGATACCTGGGGATTTCCACATGCAGTGACAGCCACCTGGTCCCACATCTGGCTGTGCTGTGCTGTGTTATACCATTCAAACCAAACAAATTCAAAACGCTGAACAAAAACAGTAAACTGAACAAGAACTACGAAAAGCAAATTGCCTGGGCTGCTGCAGCACAACACTGTGTCACAGCTAGCCACATCTGATATCCTAGCAGCACTGCAAACAGGAAGGCTCCAGAACACACCCTGGAGCACACAAACTGCCTTCCCTCCTTCAGTCTCTGTAAAACCAGGGAGATGATGGAATGTTACCCGCGGAGCTCGACAGTGAAAGCCGCTAGTCTGGTAAAAAAAACTCTTGTAGCATAAACTGCTAACCCCTAAATGCACACGTTTTGCTCTCTGTACAAGAAAGGTTTTTTGTTTCTAAATAGACAAAAGGCACATAAACAAGGAAAGGTGCGAGAACAAGGGAACAAACTCTGAGAGAAGGGGGTGGGGGTTCCCACTAACAAACAGGGTTCCATTTCCTGCCCCTCCACTCCCAGTAAACACTGGGTGCATCTCCCAAGAGTCTGAATTCAACGTAAACACAGGCAGGAACAGCGTCTCTGTGTTTCCACCCCCAGGCCCTTCTGCACGAACAGATCAGTGGGGAGTAAAGCATGGCCCTGCCCCATGGGGAGGAGGAGTGTTTGTATAGGACGGGTCTCAGACATGCCCCGACACGGCTGTGACCCCGAACGTCCCCACGCTCATCTCCTTGTTTCTCTTCATGAAGTCCTGCATGCTGGGCACGGACCCTGTTTTAGTCTGTATCAGCCCTGTCATGTACTTCCCCGGGTCCATCTTGGAGCGCCTGCGCTTGAAGGCTCTCTTCTCGGTCTTCGTCTTGGGCGGCGGTTGGCCATTGCAGAGGCGAGTGCAGGAGGAGATGCCGCAGAAGTAGGACTCGTCAGAGTGCGAGGAGCCCTCGGAGCTGCCCTCGGAGGGGGGGCCCTTGTAGGAAGACGTACACACCTCCCCTGACGGCAGGAAGGCGCTGTGGCTCTGCAGGGGGCCGTTGCTCTTCACTCCTCCGTTAGCTACTGGCGCTGGGCACAGAGGGCTTCAGAGTATCCACCTTCATTTTGCAACGTTTTTTCTATATAAACAAAACAAGCAAAGAAAAAAAAAAGTGTTACTGACGAAGGTTACAAAAAAAATTATAGAAACAAAATATTTAAAAGCAGCTTTAACCACTTCAATGCTATGCTGACACAAAATGGTTATTTATGAACTAAAATGTGACAAATCACACAAATAAATTCTACTTAGCATTGTGCAGTTAAATGCTGTTTGCTATTCCGCAGGTTATAGTGCCACCTTGTGGCGCTAATCCATCAATAAAAATCCCCCCGCCACCCTCCTTCAGCAGTGAAGTGGTTAATCTCAGTGCTTGCTGAGTAGAATGTTACAGTGCTATCTTCGGACTGAATAATTAGCACATTGTTGATATGGAATCTGTCCAGTGTGTTAACAAACACCAGTAGTTAAAGTGACACTGTACCTTTTTATTTTCTGGCGAAAACCTTAGAGGTTCTACAATGTACAAGTCATCAGGACCTACTAAAAAGGGAGAGAGGGATGGAGGTTAAATGATGGTATGGGTAACACAAGAACAGATTGAAGCATGAGCTAAACTATGCACTTGCAAGTAGTAATCAGTGATGGACAACAGGAGTCTCTGCATCCATGGATTCATTTAAACTGATCATTTTTACAGAAGAATTGTTTTCTTGAGACAGAGGTCCTAAATGTGTGCCTGTCCACAGAACAACAACAAAATGCCTCAGAAAATAGTTATTTCCAAAGAAATGGATTCGGATTATCTGCATTTTATAGAGCAGAAATACAAACAGATTGGCCAATTGCTGCATTAAAGAAAGGGGCTTGTTACCAGGACGTTCCCGGTTCAAATGCCGGTTCAGCCACTGACTTGCTGTGTGACCCTGAGCAAGTCACTTGATGCATAGTTCACCCCCTAGTCTCTAAGTCGCTTTGGATAAATAATAATAATAATACTGTTGTTAAAGGGGGTTTATTCATCTCCAAGTGAAAGGAGTCAGAGACGGTTATTTCAAAGGGTGAAATCAGTACAGCATTAGAAGCTAGGACTGTTTGCAGATCCAGAGACGGCCCAGCAGGGAGTATTGCACACAAACCGAAATCTTTTTCTTTTCAATCCAACAGAAAACTTGCCAAGGATCTGGTCTGTGGCACTACTGTATGAACTTATTTGTGGATAAAACTTGGGAAAGTTTTCAATTACTGTACAGCCTTATGTTTTAAAACAGACACTAGTAAAAGTTTAGTTTATTGTGCATTCAAGCTATTCACGCATGGTGGTCCAACATTACTAATAAATGAGCCGGTCATTCAGGACCTACTCCGGTTTTGGTAGAATACTAGTAATTTGTATGCATGTATTTTCAAACTGGCCCCTGTAGCTAATCAGTTTATAGAATGTAGCAAGAAGGTAGCACAGAGCAGAAAGGTGTACAGCAGATAAACTGTCAAGTCATGGAAGCAATTACAATTTGCTTCAACGCTCTCCGTTGTTCACTCAGGTTTAGCAATAACTACTGCAATACCGCTGCTCCCCCTCCCTTAGCGGCTGTAAACATGTTACTACTTGCAAATGGAATTAGTTTTCCAGCAATGGGCATCTTAAGCTTTGCATGTCCAATACTTTAAAAAAGAAAACACACAGCAGTGGGGGCTGTCTGCCATGGAGAATGTCTGGCAAACAGAGGCAATAATGGGAAAAAAGGAAATGTTTCATGTTTCATGTCATTTTTAATGAAGGAGTTTATCAGCATTGTTACAGTGGCTACAGGTCCAGGTTTTTTCAGTTTGGCACTGAAGCTGCTTCAGCCCTGGCGGAGAGTCTTAGGAACACCTGGAAGATACTCACAGCTACTCTAGCACTGCCGGACCAGGCACAGACAATGGCAGAGTGGTAGAGCATGTGAAAAAGCAGAGCTAAACGCTGCCTAGATTGTGGTTATTCTAGTTTAAAACTCTGCTTTGAGCAGGCTGCACTCTGTCTCCTCCCGAGTGATCTCTGGGCTGGCCGAGGGCACACTCCACTCTCCTGATCTACCGCACTGCTCCACGGCTCCCTGCTCTGGGGGAGACAAGCCCCTTCCTCGAGATCTAACAAGGGCTGGAAAGAGTGAGAGCACACTGCATTAGAGTCCCTGTATCTCGCTGCCTACCTACCTACTCCAAGCTCCCACTCTTCTGCAAGAGGCGACACTTAGAGGCCCTTCATACTTCTCCACCTGCAATGTTATTTGGCTGTTGCACTCCACTGGCCGGAATTTTTTTTTTTTTTCTTGCGTCTCTAATCAAATGTATAATTTTTTTTTCATGGGTTCCTGTAACTCATGATCCAGCAAATCTACAACTGCTGTCTTTTCTTGAGTCTTTTCGTGGAACTGCAATGAACACAGCAAACACACAGTTAACAGTCACCTGGCTCTGGTACATACTAGAGGGTGGCTGGGTAAAGCAGCTTTGTTCAACACCCAGGTCCTCCATCAACCGCAGTGAAAACAAAGACCTTTAAATGTTGCCCACAAAGTGGATTACCAGCGAGAATCCAACTACGTGGCTACATCGCATTTACCTTCTGAAGCAGGTAACTGGAATGACTTGGAACGAACAAGGGGCAAGATATCCTCCTCTTGAGGCTCATGTCATCGGATGAAGAAAAGCACCTGGCAAAAACACAGCAAGTTTAGTCTTTCCAGGTTCCTATTAAGCCACTTCCATGGCTTGGTTCAAAATGACGAGCAGCCCTGCAGACTGGTGAGCTGCAATACCTCTTGGGGCTGGGGTAGTGGTTGCTCTTGGGGATTGGTGAAGAGAAGCCTTCCTGTGCCGGGAGCTGCTCCCACAGCTGGACACACAGCAGCAGGCCCAGGCACACACACAGCACCAGCGGATGACAAGGTAGCTTTGACGATCCGAGACCTGCACACAGGAGAGGGTTGAGAAAACACTGCAGCATCACAAACACCAGGAGGAAGGACCAGGTGTGGGCCCCAATGGGGTGGCATAAAACAACTTACCAGCACAACAGTAAAAGCTTTTAGTCAAATGGCTGGAGAGTGCATTTTGAAGACAAGACTGTATCTGCGTCACAAAACCACATACAGCACTAGAACACACACAGTACCTGGCTGGCAAGACAATGCTGGTGCCTTTTAACTCCCTTATTACATACAGTTAAATAGTTGTATGCAGACAGAATTAAGATTAAACCACAAATGAACGAAGCTGACAAGTTCCTGCTGTATAAATGAACACAGTGAATGAGCAGGGAGCTGTGCTGGGCAGTACCTCTCTCTGGAGCTGCCCCACCGTGACAGACAGGTTCAGGACGAGCTGAGTCATGTTTTTCAGCTGGCTCTGCAGCGACTGGATAGATTCTGTTTGCCGCTGGTCCTAAGGGACATGCAAAGGAAGGTGGTTTTACTGTTTACAGCTGGATATTCTGGTTTAACAGCAGGCAAAAAAAATAAAATAATCTGGCGTCATGCTGACTAAATGCATAAAAGACATTTCATTTTGTTTCATTTACTTCAGAAGTAATTTCACATGTAAGCAGCCTGTTGCATGTGTTAACTGTATCCAGTTAACCAAGAGAAGGACCTAGAGTTACATCTCCTTTACTTGGGGGTCCTGGAAAAATGCAGCCAAGCATTCACCGAAATGTTAAGAGGCTAAAACAGTAACCTGCTCCTCTGCTATCCTGGAGGTGTTCTGGAGTTTGATTACGGTCTTGTTGAAAGCCCTCTGCATTTCTTCCATTTGCTTCCGATACCTTCCAATGAAAAGAAAAGGCACGGTGAGTAAACACACATTACAATAGGAATAAAATTCAATGGGTGCATGGCTAATTTATTCAAAATGATCAGTGCTGCCACAACAGACAGCAAGACAATGGAGACAGAGTGTGGTACAGAGCGCCAGACAGACACTTGCCTCTGGCTGAGCTCCTCCAGGTAGCGGCTGCTCAGGGACATGTTCATCTCCAGAGCCTTGATGCGGTTGTTGAGCCTCATGAAGACAGACTCCTTCTGGTTGGAGCCGTGCACCTGGTTGCCGTTGGTGTATCCCAGATCAGTGGAGTTCTGCAGCTCAGCGTAGAAGTCAGTGGCGGTCCTTTGGAGCTGGCCATTGGAGGAGGGGACCGTGAGCAGGATGTCGTCAGGGGACTGCTCGTCTCCTTTCACTTCCAGCATAACAGGGGTTCAGGAGGCTCCACCGAGAGAGACGCTCTTCTGGGGTCACTTTGCCAACCACAGCCTCAGTATTCACAGCAGAGGACCCGAGCTCCACTGGGGCACTGTTTCTGTGGGGTTAGTGAGGGTCTGGGGGTGTCCGTGTGCTCTCGAGGGTGGGACTGGGCTTCTCCTCGCTGGGGGTTCAGCTTCAGAGATCGGGGCTGGCTCCTCTGCAGTGCTGCTGGCTGCGATTTTCTTCACGGTCTCAGCCTGTGTTTCAGGGGTCTGTTCAAGCAGGTCTCCAGTGCAGGAGTCTGGTATCTCCTCTGTAGGGGTTACCTTCACATGGGGGATATCAGAGATGCTACCCTGAGGCAGAGAGGAGGACTGGCTGGGTTCCAGATCAACGGGCTCTGCAGTCTGCTCCACTGTGGTCTCAGAGTGCCGAACGTCCTGTTGCTGGGAGAATGTAGGGGTAGTTTTAATGTCCTGCTCGACGAGGATGAATTGGAATTCGCTAGGCGGTGGCAGCTCCTCTTTAGCAGGCTCCCGTGTCTCACTGTGCTCAGGGATGGCCAGTGGGGTCTCTTGCTGCTGCTCAGGAATGGGCAGTGGGGTCTCTTGCTGCTTCGTGGAGGAGCCCGGCTCCAGCTCCTGCTGGCCTGCGGCTCCACATCGCTGCCGCTGAAGAGCCACAGCGACGGAGCACCGCTGGAGCACGTACTCCGAGAAGCTGGCCACGCAGGAGAAGGTGGTGGTCTCCCCACAGTATGTGACGCTGTCCAGCTGGTAGGAGCCCTGCCTGTCTGCAGCCCCCTCCTCCTCCTCCTCTTCTTCTTCTCCCTCCAGGAGAGTGACTGTGGACTGGCTAGGTTCCTCCTCCTCCTCCTGCACCAGCTGCACGATCAGGCTCTCCTCCTGAGGAGCCGGTGTGGGCACTACCTCCTCCTCAGTGTCTTCACCGGAAACCGGGGGGCTCATCTCTACAGTCTCCAGCCTGGGAAACAAACACAGGAGGGGCAGGTATCACATTACCGCAGCTTGTAGCAATTCCAAGACAAGGCTAACAGCACATGCATCGCAAGAAGAAAATATAATCATCCTCCTAGAAATAAGAACCACCCTATACACATTCCTCAACTCCAAACAAAAGGACTGCAAGCATAGATTATGAACAATGGAAGGAAATCCTTTTATAACTTTGTAAGATACACTTATTTAACACTGCAGTATGAATAAATACATTCTTGCCTGCAGGGCTTTGAGTGCAGAATAACCTGTTGGAATACACTGCATGCACTGTTTTCCAGTGAATTAATGTACAGCTATGCAAATGACTGGAGGGTTTTAATGCATTCAAATTAGAAAGAAATGCACAGTACATAACAGGAGAGAATATGCAAATCTGAACTGTATGGGGGGGATCTGGACCATTCAAATGTCTTCTGTTGTTTTAGAGACGCCTCACACACACACACAAGACTTACACTGGAGGAGAGGTGGGAATAGGCTGGGATGCCTCAGATGTTCCTGTCATATTCATGGCTTCACCAGAGAGGTTTCCTTGAATAAAATTATATGTTTTCACATTCATCTAGTTTTGTTTGTACACAGTGCAAAGAAATTCAGTGGATATTGCAAATACATTTACAATATACAGAGAATAGTTTCTTGGTGCATTACACAAGATGATAACTGGACCCATTTATCACCATGCAAAACATCATTATGATCCGGAACAGATCTAGACAAATTTCAACCCTACTGAGATTGGCGACCGGTTTCAATATTTCTTATTGGAGGCCTGCATTGACCGAGTGCATCACACAGGTAAAGCAACACACCACCATTTCCGTGGTTATGAAATGGGAATCAGTCTCCATGTAGTTAATCTTTCACCTCTTGGGCAATCGTTTTCAACAAAAGCACTTCTACAAGGAGGAGTCGGAGCATTCAATTGCTTATAGCAAGTTTTTAAGCTGCTGTTCTGGTGCCATACCGCACAGCGCTTGAAATCTGAAGGCTTGGCGTTTGCAAAGCCTTTGCCTTAATAAAGGGGGGTTTCAGAGGTTCCAGGAGTGACGTAAACAGGGCTCATAACTGAAACGTTTGTGTCAGCTTCACTGAGGAGTAGAAGCAAGATGCAGTATTTGCAGGTTCAAATGAAAAGCACTTCGATAAAACATGCAAGACTTCAATGCCATGGCCATGATCCATCTACCCAATTAGGAGACCCCTGAGTCTGGGAAAAGTGTGTGAAGAACATGAAACTGGGAACAGATTTTGTACTTTGAAACACACACTGTGTGTACAAAACAAAGAGGTAATCTGAGTCAGTTTGACAAACATTTTAAATACCCTATACTGTATTAAAAAAGTGAATAACTCAATGTGCTCTTTGTTTATACTGATAGTCTGTGATGCACACAAACTTTCATTTATTATTTTTTATTTTTTTAAATGCAATACCTTCTCTCTGAGCTGCCTCCAATTCCGATTTTGCCCCCAGCATATTGGCAGCTATGTTTACCATATTCAAGATAGCATCTGCAATGCAAACACAGAGAGAGATGAATAGTTTCCTTCATAAGCAGCACATGCTACAAAAACAAGCAGGCCAGTCTACTCGACTCTCTACAGGAAATCTATCAACCAAAAGCACTGGCAGGCTGAGCCACTATTCAGTATAGAAGGGTATTTTTATAGTGGGATGCATGTTTTTGAAAAGCAGTACTACTCCTCTGTTTATAAGTGAAGGGGAAAATGAAGTGAACAGTTTGTACTGAACCCCTGTCCTGAGGGAGCAATGTGGCTACATGCTTCTCTGTGAGGCGACAATTCCACTAGAACAAGCCTGGTACACATTGTGTAGAATCAACCAGGCCAAATGTGTTGGGATAGAGCAGTGGTTACTGCGAGGAGGAGAGAAACAAGCACAAAAACGCAATCTAGCCCACAGTTTAGCAAAACGCCACACTGCCTCCCAGTCACACCACTTCACATTCTTCAGGTTTCATCTCAAAGCCACCCAGTCTTCGCCATGTTTTACACTTTTCCAGAGATCCTCCACACTGAATTTACTCACTTGTGGCGGAGCCGAGCAGGTCCTTGGAAGACTTGTCTTCCTGTGGCACATAGCCTGGAGGGTAATCTATAAAATACAATACACATTTAATATTTGGAAATCATGCTTACATAAAACATTGCTGGCATGGAGTTCAGCTGGCCAAGGTTGAAGCTGCTAGCTGTGCTCCTGGCATGAGAGGTGTGTAGTGGCACTGACCAGAATGCAATACAATTGACTTTATATTGTCTGAGTGGCAACACCTGAGCTTCCAGAAGCCTGCCTGAAATGTTTCTTTAAAAGATCCACACCCTGGAACTGGAGGGAATGCAGCCTTACCATAATCTTCATCCAGATATTCCATCCGCTCGGACGGGTACTGCAACTCTGCGATCTCTTCATACTCCTCCACCATGCTGGTCCCAAACACCCTGCCAGCAGACAAGCAGCAGTTATTCTGAAGCACACAGACTGGGTCCACGAGCATCACATGGCACTCCATACTAAATATTCACGACTTGGTGTTCGTTGAATTCAAGGACTTTAGAATTGGATCATTCAAGCGGGACAGTGTTTTCTTTTTTCTTGTGTAATAAAGATGGGTGAAGATAGTTCAGTATAGAATAGTATGGCATGTTTCTTTTGAAACCTTTAAACCCAGTAAGCTTTCAGTCGTGGGAGAAGATGATCTCCAGCTGCAAAACTGGCTAGAAGTGTCTTCACTGTCCCACGATACAGTATCCCATTTAATTTCCTTTGGGACAGATTTCTAAATGAGATACTAAAATCTCTACAGACCTATCCCAGTAAACGCAAAAATAAATGCACGAATAACTTAATTAATTAATCAAATGAAATGAAGGTGTCATATCCAGGAACAAAACAAAGATTCTACTAATAGGAGGAACTGGGCCTTAGGGAACATTAAAAACTGGAAACCCAGAACTGCACACTCTTGCTAACAGAGTATATGAAATGTTGTGGAGCAGCAGGGAATGGGGGGATGAAATGAGAGGGAATGTAGATCAGCAATCATCGATTTCTGCCTGCTAAAGCTTTGCTTATGTAACTGCAGAACTTCTAAATGCTCAATAATTAAGAACCATATTAACGCCCTAGAGATCTATTCAATGTATCGAAATGGTGGCAGATTTGAATGCCATCATTTCAATCATTAGAATAGAATGCTCCGTGGCATTGACAGATTATTACTGACTGAAGAAACTTGCATGCACTCGTTTGAACTGCATAACCATGGTACACAAAGAGCCCTGTTATAATGAAATAAACGGCCAGTTTTCAGATTGGCCACAGTTTCTATCAATTTAACAGTTTGGGTGATTAAACTTCTTTTGTGAGGTTTTTATCTGTGCTGCACTTATCAATATACATATATCTCGGGTTGTAGCTGAATGGGGTTTATCCAGTATTACTCCTTACCCCATTCTTCAGTTATCCTGATGACCATTACACTGACTTACCGAATGAGGCTAAGTGGACAGAAGTGTTCAGATCCAAAATGGGACAGCAGTTCCACCTAAAGACAACAAGCCCATTCAAATAACAGTGCGATCCTGGCAGATGTATTTCTATATTTCTTTAAACTGCACCATGCTTCTGGTTAAGTACAGCATAATGCACATTTTGCAAAGCTTTAAATTATTTTAAATTGCCCTTATCTAGCCATGCATTACTGAGCACTCAGGGTGCAGTCAAAGCTTCTAATAGAGTGGAATGCTAACCTTTATGTACTTGATGAACATCTGACCTAAGAGAAGAGAGAAGAAAACAAGAGTCAGTTAAAAGACCGGATTCATGCCACAAGCAAGTCAAGCAACATTTCTACTAGTACTGCAATCTACAAGCAACATTCTACAAGACTGGGAACGTAATGGAAGAGTATTCAGGTAGCATGTACACTTGCTGTACAGACAGCAGCCTATAGCTATGCACTATGGAGAATTCAGCTGGGACAGTACGGTTAATGTCTTTGTTATATTAATGTGGACACAATAAAGACAGATTGTTCTGATTGTTCAATGCAGCATTAAGAATGGAGACAACATCATCCAAGAAACCCAAGCCGAGTGGGAATTGCAAGAGTTTCATAAACAGTGAGGAAATCAAGACATCAGCATTGTTTTCTGTCTTTGTAACCCACTGCTTTGAAAAAGTGGTTATCCCAGATCAGATAGTTGTGTTAAAAACTGGGAGGTGGCTTGGGATCGCAATGGCTACTGAACAAACAGTTACCTAAACTACTGGTGGAAAGAATGAGGGAAACAGCTATTAAAGTGACTACACAATGAAATGCTAATTCAAAAGACATTGGAAATATGTAGTTAAAAGCAATGCATAGAATCTGTCCATCCTGACCAGGCAGAAGTACTGCTAGCGTATTCAGTAGTTATTATGACTGTGTATTTGGTGTAGGATTCCCTCTTGGCATTAACTACCACGTAGTATAAATACACACTACAGCTGACACAGTGCAGGCTGTCCAGTGAGAATAACTCAAGGGTAAAGGATTCACAATGGGGTTCAGTTTCTGCCAGGCCAATCAAGACAGAACTGAACTTGTACACTATTAAGGGCAGTATAATAATTGCTGTGCAAGTTGTTTGGAGACTTGGAGATGGGAGAAATAAAGCCACAGGTGAAAAAGAAATTAGACAGAAAATAAAAAATGAAGTGAAGGTTTGAACAAAAATCCTCAACCATGCCCAAACGGTTTCTGAAATGCATTCATGGCACAGTCTACCCAAACAACAAAGCAATTAGAAAGGAAAGCAGAGTCAGTAGGCGGCTTAGAGATTACCTTGACATATTTAGCATAGAGCTGCTCATCCAGTGGAAAAGTCTGCACTGTTCTCTCATCTCGGCCGTGGAAAGTACCCAGTTTAACCCATTTATTGGTTGGGTACCTTAAAGGAAAATGATGAAAATAAAATGTAGCGCAGAATAAACCAACTACATGGGGGGTGGGAGGTCTACACAATGAAAATGTGACATTCAATGGCAGCGACTAGATCACGTCTTTCTTTATATTAAGCAACACATTCTGGATATATACTTACACAGAAGACATTGTGCTTTACCCTGCACTTGCGCAGGAATGTAAACAGCATCTCCCAGATCACTGCAGCATGGCTGTCTGGCTCAGGGTAATACTAACCGGTCACTGATGGAGACGAGGAAGTCCTTTGGAGTGGATGAGAACAGCTCGAAGTTTGCGATGTCCAGCTGCTTCACTTGAATCGGTTCACAGAGTTCAATTACAAACCTGAAAGTTGAGGAAATGCACACACTGAACTGAAAATGAGAACTTCATAAAAATAGAACTGCTCATGCAAATTGAGAGTGCAGAGTCAGCCTGGGTCTACACAGTCCCACCACCCATCTGTATTCAGAGTCAGCCTGGGTCTGCACAGTTCCACCCATCTGAGTCCTCACACAAGCTCTTGGGCTTCACTGGTTTACAAAGTACACCAAGGGGACTTAATTTGAACACACATGGAGAACACACATCCCAGAAAGTACTTCCTGTGAAGGACCTCCTGGTCTTAATCTACACAATAGACTCGCTCTCATTCAGAAAGCATTAGCTACCTTAGGGAGACGATAAAAACCGTTCCCGAGAAGTGAAACAAATATAAAAATGGTTTTGCTGGGAGATAGAACACAGGGAAACCCCAAAAATAAAAAGGAGAAACACAAGTGGTTTTCCAATGTAAAAGCTTAAAACTACTATTGCAAAACATTTATCAAAGGCAAGGCAGGTTAAAATCTTTTGAGTACCATCCACTATTTGATCGATTGATTGTTTGATTCTCCAACTTACCATATCTTAGTGCTGCAGGGGTTTAACATATACAGGTCCATGTTTTCCATCAATATAGCTGAAGTGCTCTAAGAAGAAATATGGAGAGGAAACAAATGAAGTGCATTTGGAGAGGGAATAGCAAGCCACACACACACACACACACACACACACACACACACACACACACACACACACACACACACACACACACACACACACACACACACACACACACACACACACACACACACACACACACACACACACACACACACACACACACACACACACACACACACACACACACACACACACACACACACAGCACTGGAGAAACGGCCCCTGCTTCGCTGGGCAATGTGGAGAGCCCTACCTTTGCTTCTGTGTTGGCTGCTAGGATTTTGGCCCCACACTCCACGGAGGCGTAGTTATTGAAGTTCTTCTGTACTTTCTTTACAATGTGTGGGCTCCCATTGGAGGAGGGGTGCATGGACTGACCTGTGGACAGGATTTAGCATTTTTTCATTTACAGTTTTATGACTTTCAGTTCCAAGTTATAGATCTTTACATGAATATGTTTTTAGGAAACTAGAAATACATGCAAAGAACAGAACAAATTTGATTTACACATCAAATAAATAAATATATATATATATATATATATATATATATATATATATATATATATATATATATATATATATATATATATATATATATATTCATGCAATACACTAATGTTTTAGTATCTGTGTAAACATATTTTAAGTATTTAACATCTAATTCCTTTTAAAAACAACCAGAACAGAAATATGCTTACCTTATAATTTTAACATGCATACCTTGTCCGATGTAACAATTATATATATATATATATATATATATATATATATATATATATATATATATATATATATATTTTTTTTTTTTTAAATAAATGTTCTGGTTGTAAATTGAGAATTGTACAATACCCTTTTCGTGAACGTCTATTTAAACACAGCTGTGGCTTTGGTATTACAGGATGTACATTAAAAGACTAGAAGGCTCGTTCTCATTTACACTGTGGACAGGTTAAGCACTGCTGGTGAATGACTGCAAGAGCTGCAAATCAGAGTCATGCTTCTGCACAACTGTAAACCGTCCTCCCGTTAGGCTTTGCATTTGCAAGTGTATGCAGAGGTATAATTTTATATATATATATATATATATATATATATATATTATATATATATATATATTCTGCACAAAAGGCTTCGGTTTGTTTGAAGTTAGTTCCTCATTAAAGCTGCCCCCTCCACTTTCATGAAATTCTTTGGGATATTGCTCTGCCAGTTGCTTGGAACTTTTTTGTATAGTTCTGTGTAAGTATTCACTTTTATTTGACGTTTGCTAACCGCTTTAACTTTGCACTGAAACCAATTCAAAAGACTCCTTTCCTATTTTCACACTGAGTGGAAACAAATGTCAATTCATGAGTTCCGTGACCGCCATGACAAAAATCACATCCCCAATCACGCACAACTAATCGAAATAGAATGTGGTCCACATTCGCCGTTTCTCAGCTAAAAAACCGAATTAAGTTGGGCCCTTCGATTATTTCTGATAATCGCCATATAAATAATAAAAAACCTCCTTAAGAATGCTTAGTGTGGAAAAATACTATAATGTATGATTTGTGAAGGAGCCGTCATCTTCCTGTTCTAACAGCAGAGCAGTGTTATGTAACGCAGTGCTGCATTGTGCATGCTCCAGTTCCTCTCAACACACAATTCTGAGAGACCAAACAGCCAGAGCTACTGACCTGTATACAGTTTCTACAAGTAGATAAGAAAAACAACAATTGCACAGGGCTTTAGCTGTAATAATCTACAAAACCATTTGCCATTCTCCCTTATGAAATGATAACTGCCTCATCCCTCAATAAACAGTTACTTTCACAACACAACCGTTAACAGTTTCAAAGCTGAAACTGAACAGCACACTGCTGTTACACAACAGTGTGATGGTCCTTCTAAAGTCTTTGTGACAGCAACCCCACTATCTTGAGGGACCCAAGTGCCAGGGCTTACTCTTTTCCTTTTCCACCTCCAGAACTTTCTTCTTCCACTCGTCAAACGTGGGAATATCCTCTGGATCTTTGCTGGGCTGGACAGCAGTGGGGTCTATCTCGCCAACTTTACGAGGGTCAACGTTCTGGATAGTCAGGGAGAATGATACAAAGAAATATATAAATGAATAAATAAATGGAGTGTGGTCACACACTGACAGTGCAGTGATACACCGATACAGCAGCATGGCTCAAGAGGCTCAAAATCAACACCTGCTTTATCCGATGTGTTCTAAAAAGATTACCTTTAAAAAGGTGAAAAGTCCAAAGCCCTGCTTATGTGATAGCACAGTGACTGAACATTGTAAAATACAATGCACATGAGCAGAGTCCTTGGATTGCCCTGGATGGCTGAAGGACATCCAGTGTGTACCACACCGACTCCAAGCAAGTCCTTCAGGTATTAGGTTGGGTGTCCTAATAAAGTGGCCAGGAGGTATTATGTATTCAATGAATGCTGCCGCTCTGCCCTGACAGGAGCACCTCATAGAAATGCGCTTCCTAGTTGAACAGTCATGAATAAATCATTTCTCCGAGACCCGCAGGACAGCAGTGGCATGCTAAATGAACACTAACTGAATTGGACATTTGTGAGAAGATTTCTGGAAGCAGCACCTTCCAGAAATATGAGCTACTACAGACCCAAGATGAAAGACAAAGACAGAAACTCTGGTAATGCGTTCAGTAGCACATGGACAGAACACGCAATACATACAGAAGAGAGAAAACAAAATGTTCACTGCAGTTCAACAATCTACATTTTCAACACCCTATTTACAGTGTTAAAAGTACTTCTAAATGTAAAGAAACATGCACTGATGGTTAATAACAGCACAAGAATGTTTTTTAACTGGCTTACCTTGATTTCGTGAGAAGTGTTAGAGCTGTGGTCCCTGCTCGTCTCCTTGCCCACTCTCATGAGTCTGGGGTCCAGGTCTGTCTTGGTCCCCCTTTCCCTGGCAGGAGTGCTGGAGATGTTCTCCACAAGCTCTTCCGAGAGGCTGCTTACAACACAACAGAAAGGGGAGGGAAACCAGAATCCTCTAAGTGGGCTGATATTAAAAAAAGCACACATGATGCACGAAATAATCCTGCTGTCAAGCTAACATTTTCTCTTTAGCGACGACGACAGGGAGAGAGAAGCAAGGCGTGCGGAGCTTTATTCAGCGGAGCGGAGAAAATGATACCTTCTATTGGAATGTGGCTCAGCGTGGTCGAGAGGCCGGCTTCAGTACTCACCTGGTGGGTAGCCTGCCAAAGGAGGGGGGCTCGCTATGAGGGGCCGCCACAGGGGTCCCTCCAGCCTCACAGTCAGCAGCTGACTGCTCAGCTTCATTAGAGCTGCCTACAGGGGTATCGGCACTGGAATTCTCTATTGCACTGAGGGAAAGAAATAACACGCCGTTTACCGGGTTGCCCTTTTAGGCGGGGAAGGAATGGAAGAAAAAGCGCCTTTCTGCAGCAACAAATGTCACTATTGAAGTACATGACGTTCAGGAACCAGTCTACTGATTTAGCTTCACAGCTGTAGAAAACAGAGTTCATTTACTGCCTGATGATTACATAATTAGTTAGCGTCCAAACAGACTACTTCAGAATCTTCTTTCTTGCTGGGTTTCTGTTTCATAACCCAGGTTCTGTTTTTTTATACTGCAGTGCCTTGCACTGATGATAAAAAAATAAAAGAAAATCAGGCTTCATCAGGAAAGCCATCAGACTCTAGTTTTGATCACTCTTCTTCATTCAGTGGATTGAATGCGCAGCTCAATTTCAGCATACGATGGATGTAGACGACTTAAAAGAATAGGAGTAGCAGTTCAGAGAGGAAAGCAGTCTCAAGCTGTTGACCTGGGTGACCCCAATACTGGTAAAGAGAATCCAAGAAGAGCTCAGCTTGGAGGCTCTCCATTTCTTGACATGCAGCTCAATTAACAGTCAAATTCTTGGAAGGTTAAATGCATCTTAAAAATGAAGCAGCATGTATGCTTACACCAGTTACTGTAGGGCTCATCAGAATCATTAGGCGACATCTTAACTCCCAGTCTCTCAACTCTAACCACTATGCCACACTGCCTCCCAGTCCCTCAGTTAGGGCACAATACCTCCTTGGCTTGGCTAGGCTTGGCTAGGCTTGCCCTCCCCTCCCCTGCCCCACAGCAAACATCTGGGTATTCTTTTTTTTTTTTTTTAATGCCATTGAATAAAGCAGTGTGTGAATCCTCACCTTGGCTGAGTAACAGGAGGGATCTCCGAGGTAGGTGTGCTGGAAATGTAATCAGTTGTAGCAGAAGCACTGGAAGCAGCTTCATACAGACTGGCTGTAGGGACTGGGTCCGGGTCCGGGTCTGGGTCTGGGTCCGGGTCTGTGTCTGGGTCCGGGTCTGTGTCTGGGTCTGCATCAGTCACAGATTCAGATAAAGAAGCAGGCTCTGCCTCAGTCATAGATTCAGTTGATGAAGGAAGCTCTGGCTCTGGTTGTGGCTCATCTGCTTTTACAATCTGCAGGCAAAGTTAAAAAATAAGTTTGTAAGACATGTCAAAGTAAGGATTCCCCCGTTTCATACAGACACTCAACCTAGTAGATGACCTGTGAGAAGAGGCGGGATTGCTGCAGATACAGGCTCCCCCTCGCTGTGCGAGTGAATGGCTGCTCAAGGGCTTCACCAGCCAGGCTCCGCACCAAGCAACACTCACCTTGAGCCAGCCGACACACCTGCGAGTCTGCAGGATCCCAATTAAGAGCAAACTGTCATTAGACTTAGAATTAGCTGTAACTTCATAGATTTTAAAAACAGAAATCTGGCTAGTTCTATACTCTGTTTGAAAAAATGAATAGAAAAATGCTTTACCTGCTCCTGCCCTTCATCTTTTGTGCAGTCTTCTGCTAAAGTGTGTTCTGCTAAAGATTGTTCTGCTCTCAATCCAACGTCATAGGATGACTGGATCTCTGTGGACCCATCATCTGCACCCTGTTGGGATTTAACATTGTTAGACAAACCTGCTGATCTCAGAGAGTCGGGAGGGGGAGCAAGCCAGCCCGACAAGTCTTGGCAGCACTAAAGCACTACCTCTACTCTGAACAGGCAGTCGAAACCTTATTACATTTTACTCCACTTATCCAGGCTCTCCCTCAGTAAAAGCATCACATGCAGCACTGTTAATCCCTTTCATGTTGTAGCTCAGGATATGTAAAATCGGTAAGCATCTTAGCAGGTACTGTAGTGCTAACATACCTAAACTCTGCCCCCTTCCCTTTGTATACTGTATAATCACAACAGAGATCTTGTGATCTGTTAGCAGTAGGAGATGGTGGACAGTGGGAGTGTTACCTTTGAGTCAATGTTCTCCTCATGCTTTGCCTGGGGTCCGCTATCCTGTGCAAACTGTGCTGAGGCTGTAGAGCCCTCTTCCGAACAACACACATGTCGACTGGGGTACCTGGGGAGCAGAAACAAGCTACCTGTCAGAAAGCACTCTCGGAAATCTGTGAAGACCCTGCCCTCTGGCATTCCAATGCTGGGGTCTACAGCATCATACAGAAAACAGAGCCCAAAGAAAAAAAAAAAAAAAGGTCTGTTTAGTCAGCTACCCAGTGACTGCCCAGCAAACGTGAAGCACCAGATAATAATCCTGAAATATAAAATGTCAAAAGATGTAAAAAGTAAAACAGGTTTAATGGTAACTGTCAGTATTGCCTTGTGCAGCTGTCAGGATTGGTCACTGAGATTGTGAATGACACTTTATTCAGCAACGCAGGACCTACCAGGGCAAGTAATACACTCTGTGGAATGTGATTTTGAAAATAAATAAATAAATAAATAAATAAATAAATAAATAAATAAATAAATAAAAAGATCTAAACCCTCATTATTACCAAATTCTACACCGTTACCAAATAGCACAAGTATATTATTAAAACAGTATAAAGAAATCTAAACATGAAATTACGGTAAGGATGAACAAAGCTCTTATCTTAGCAGAGGGTTTAAAGTCTAAGTGAGCTGGAAGTCGTTTGTGCAGAAAGGCTGCTGAAGCAACAATATCATGGAAAGTTTGAATGGAGGTTTAATAGGCAGCTCCAGTGTCACAGCTGGCTCCCTCTCAATCCGGTCACACAGTTTAAATAGCGCCAGCGCCCAGAAGGTTCCAATGACAACAGAACAATGCCACCTGCCAACTGAGCCCCGAGACGAAAGGAGCCCTGCCATCATTCATTCTGGACAGGGACAGGACATAGCCTGCTGTCTGCTGAAGGCATGCACCAACTAAAAGTCATTCACACAGGTAGTCTACTAGTCTGTGGTGCAAAAGAAATACAGCCAGGTACAGCAGCAAGCACATCGTGCAGGTTTTGGGATGATGTTGATGTGAAGTTATGATGACACCGCTTCATCAGGGTCAGATTTCTGGTTAATTATCCTTTTTTATAAACACCTTAAAGCCTTCATGATGGTGGGGCTGCCTAAACCAGGCAGTAGTGGTTCACCTCAATGACGTACATTGGGAAATGCCCTTGTAAACCTGACACACGCTTGTCCAAAGATCATACTCTGTCTGTGGTATCAGGTCCATTCTCCACGTGCACATGTGTTTATCAGCTCATCTTTTACTCATACAGCCAACAGCAACAAGTGACACTGCAGTAAGTTTACACAACACTGGGAAGAGCTCTGGCAGCTGGGCTTGCTTTAACTGTCACTCTGCCCAGCACATAAACAGGGAAAGCTATTCCTCTGCACCAATGTTAGGCTATCATGTTCATTAGTGGTAAGGCAATAAATTATAACAGAACTGTAAAGCTTTAATAGGCACCGTAAAGAGCAGGCGTCTCCAACACTCGTCCTGGAGAGCTCCAATCCTGCAGGTTTTCTAGGTGCCTTCCCATCAGCAATAGCTAAACATCTGGAACATGTTAATCTGGACTGATTAAGACGTGAATTGGTTCAATTAAGTAACAGAGAACTCGGTGGAAATGAAAACCAGCAGCCCTGCAGTTCTCCAGGACCAGACCTGGAGACCCCTGGTATAGTATACAATACAATCTGCTGTCAAAGCTCATACCAGTGCAGGAATCAACACCACAGCTTTTGAACAATGTATTTTTTGCGTTCTTCAGCATCATTCTGGAAAGCCTTGCACTCGTGACCCCGCCCCAGTGGCTCACCTAGTAAAGCATGGCTCGAACCCCACAGGTCAGGAGCAGAGACTTGAGGCACTTCGTAAGATCTCCCTCCCCAGTTACAGCATGTTTCCAGTGCAAGGATAGCTCTACAGGCAGACGAGTCTGTACTGAAGCACCGTTTGAATCCAAGTGCTCTCACTCAAACAGCAGTGTGTGAAAGGCTTTATCATGTCCCCTTAAGTGCACTGCCAGATTGTTCTGTCATGTTGAAACAAGAGGAATATCAAAATGAAACACAAATACTACAAAGAGCACGGACCTGTCATGTGAGCATGGCTTTTAAAAAGCAGGCTGTTAGCAGCTCCACAATAACTAAATGAAATGCAACCAAACTCAGTTATACTGGTTTTGTTTTTGGTGACAACCAGTTGCAGTAAAGATGCATCAGTATAGACTGTGATGCCGTTCACACCGGTGATGCCGTTCACATCGATGAAGGCACTTGCCAAAATGTTCATCTACTTCTCTCTCTGAACAAGTCATGGAGATTGTCATGCACTGAAGAGCCTGACATACTAATCAAATTACAGTATGCTCAATAAGAAAATATCCATAAGGAACAAAACCTACAAATAGGGGGATCTTATTTCTGAAAGCAACCAAGTGAAACAAAATAGCTAAATATGAGGTTACACATATTTTGAAGTCATCAATGTATCAGCATAGCTTTTGGGCTACACATAGTTTCACGCCAAGTTAGTTTCTTCAAAAAGACTGTGTGAGAAGAGTATAGTGTCAAAAATATCTAGCCAGACGAGCTGAGTATCAAGTATCGTATACTTCTGCATAGAAGAAGCCAAAAAGCACCTTGACCATCTATTCTCAGTACTCTGTGAAATGGCTACACTACAAAGAGATATTGCATTTTAAAAAGTCAAACTCAAACATTTTATTTATAACGATGCCTGCTCAGCACGTGGCTGGTGCTGTGCTGTCCAGACAGATCAGGAGTAGGGCAGACTCATTCCGTCACTTGTTTGGGTATTAGATACAGCTCTTATCGGTCACTGCTCTGCATGGAAACACAAATCCAGCTCATCCGTTCTAATCCTCCCAATGTTCGAACTGACACAGAGAAAGGGCGGTCCTGCTAAAAAATCGAAAATGTGCACAAATGTTTTAATGTGGGGCTTTGTGATGACAAACAACCCCAGGCTACAGATTCACTAATACTGCTGTCTTATACATTACTGTGCAATCCCACAGTCTTCCCACTCCCAGCAGAAGGGAATGGAACTCGAGGTCTGGATCAGTACAGTTACAAATCAGAATATGAAAGGTTTGGCAGAGTCTCAAAACAGAGTGCTGTACACTAGGTGTGTGCTAGGGGTGTTCAGCTGTGCCTGGTTGGGGCTCCGAGTCCTTGGTGAATGGGAAGATACCTTCAAATAGCCCTTGTTTAATTCAGCTCACAGTGCAGGAGGACACTGGGTAGCTGTGGGGGCAGCTGCAGCTGTTCATGTTTTGCCTCACCGCAGTAAACAAATGAATCAAGAAGGTTATCAGGAAGTAAAACGTGGCACTGCACTGTAACCCTCTTGAATATTGCGCAGGGGAGGACTTGAGCATGCTGCTATCAAGAACAAGCCCCGAGTACAGAAAGCACAGACACATTTAAAACCTCGACAGGTGTTCACTGTAAAGAAGATTGGAACGTCATGCGTCACAGGCTTCAAATAAGAAAAAACACCAACAGTCTTTAGCTAGTCCATCACAATTGGATTAGCCATTCTCTAGATAGATTTCAAAATATTAAATTTATGGAGATACAGTCAGAGATTACACTGTCATTGGTGTGCTTGTGGCTTGACGTGAAAGGTCTGAGAGGTATTTTAATTGTTCTGGAGGAATACAGTACGTAGCCATTTCTCACCCATAGTACCTGTAACTGACAATCACTTTTAGATTACAGAATACATGTCAAGGCACAGCACATTGACACAAACGTGTGTAACATTGTCGATTTTGAATACAGCATGGTCAATTCAGTGTGCATACTGTAGAATGGGAAACTGGCTTTGCCAGCCATCTCTACACCTTTCAACATACAGGGTCCTCCTCATTACTTCCCCCAATCAGAGCAGCAGTATGATGTCAATTCTGCCTATTAGACCGACAGACTTATTAAAACTCCCATTTAATACAAACATCCTGCAATCCTGTGGTAAGAAGAGCGGTGTGTAGAGTGAGCATTCACACCCAGCTGGTGTAAACACAGGGATCTGCTGGAGCTTCTTCAGCTGGGTCTTTAAACAAGCTGGGCTCGGGCTTCACTTCAAATGCACTCCTGCCACAGTATGTTTGAAATGCTATTGCAATTTAAAGAAAAGGTATAGTTAAAACAATGCAAGCCTTGGATACTCAAATACCCAGCCCACACATAAAGCAACTATTAGAATTTCAGCAATTTCACCTGTATTGAAGCTTCCTCATTTAACACATAGATGGTCATTCCTTCCATAACCTTTAATACAACACTCTCCTAGCACAGAAGAACTGTAATCCAGGGTCTAGCAGGAGAGGCTGATCATTGACAAGACAAGACTGACACCTAACCTTAAGATACCCAATCATGCCACCTTCTCATGAAAACATGCTTGTTTGTGTCTTAGCTAATACTGGAACCCAGAACACAGTATAGCAATTCCTAGTCATGGAGAAAATAACAACTTCAAACAAGCAACTTAAAAAACAACAGCAGGAGGTAACTTGATGAAAGTTCATGGTTTACACCTATATTTTTATTCAAATAAAAGTTGAACCAAAGACAAAACTGCCCTTGAATACTACACAGGCACAGCCAATTACACTTCTCCTCAATACTTTGCAGAGGTCCGGCCAAAAGCATTCCTTCAAACTTAAGATGCAGTTTTTTTAAACCATTTTTTTGCTTCAAAAATATCCTGCGTCTTAACTTTGATTATAGTAGTGATGCGTGTATTGAATAGCCAACAAAAGATGTGACAACCCGAATACACAAGCAGCAACGTGACTGACTGCCGAGAAAAGACAAACCAAAATGTTACTGCCTGACCTTGACTCACCCATGACGCAGGCAGCCATTTTCAAAGAAGCATCATTAGCTTCATTAGGAATTCCAAGAGAAGCTTTTACATTTTCAGCGTTTCTAACAAACAGTACCAGCTTGGACAGATCGGAAATGCTGATCAGACCTCCGTATTTTTCGACATGCCAAGCAATACCACAGTTCACAAACTGGGAGAAAAACAGGTGCGAGTAATCCCAACTGGAAACGAGAAGCAGGACATACCTGAACTGCTCTGTTAGACAGCAGACGACCGCAAACTGCCTCCACATGCGCAATTCAGGTTGTGTCTTTGTAACTGCGTGTTTGATGTTTATTTTTTTCCTCAAATTAAGAGTGAGAAATTTGGGCTGCGTCTTAAATTCAAAGGAACATGGTATTCTTAGAAAGCATGGCACATTCCCAAAAGACATGTTGCCGCCCTGCAAACTTGGTATCCTTGTTATGTAAAGACGAATCTCTTCAAGATAAAGTACCTTGCATTTAACACTACTGTGTGTTACTCCTAGAAACCATGAACTGCAATTTGCATTTCTGCAATCCCCAGATTATCAGCCCTGTGCATGTAAAATACTTTTGAAAGACTTTGTTTTACAGGGATAACTACAACAATCTGTGAAATTACTAGGAAAATTACATCACAAAACAGTTTGAATGTATAAAAATTAAAAAATAAAATGCAATAAAAACTGTCAGGAAATATACATATCCATGCCTGGTACAGTTGTTGTGAATTGAATTATACTGTATTAGGCCTACGTCTGCACTAAACCAGAGCTGGAAGAGAGAATAAAAGATACTAAAGCATGAAAGAGAAGAGAGATTGCCCTTGGGAGAGCCTGGCTGAACCCATCATGTGATCTGATGCGATCTGAAAGGTATTCTGTCAGCACTGTGCTTCAGCAGAGCAGCAGAACAGGCTAATCAAACAGGCAAATGAGGAAGCACACAGCATGCCAACCCCAGCAAACTGAACTGCACTCCTGATCACACTTGAATCTATTCATTTAACCAGGAAGGAACCCACGAGAGGCTCCTGTCACTTACAAAGAGGTCCTGGAAGACAGCAGTGGCATAGCTCCCCATCTCTTGAGATGCTGAGTATCCAAGAGGAAGAGACAGAAAGGTTAAGAGAAAAACAACATTTAACAAGTATTTGAGAAGCAACCTGCAAACAGCAGCAATGCTACACTGATGGATCACCGAGCGCATTTGGAGGAGGCCACCAAGGAGACAGGAGCGCCCCTTCATTCAAACCCTTTGTGAGCTCCCTGACCGACAGGATTTCATATCCTGAAGTAATTATACCTTTAAAAACAAGAAGTATGCATTATTTTAACTTGACCAATTTAAATTAGAAGTTCAAATGCATTTTCTGAGCCACTGTCTGCCAGAGAGGGTCACTGGACTGCTGAACCATTGAAAGAGCTTAATGTCTTCCCAATGGTCTGTGAGCAAGAACAACTGAAACCAGCAGACGCAAAATCTGGCCTCGTCCGATTGTTCCATTTGATAAAACAGAATAAAAGAGCTCAGCCTCATCCAATAAACATTCCTCTGGATGGGTGTTATTTCACTTCAGGATGTATAATGTATACCAGAGCCCCCGGTCTCAGTCACCAGTGCAGGCTGTTATTAGACTTCACTCTCTACCCCAATGGCTTTGCCTGACTCTGCTTATTGTTTTGCCCTCAGTATGTATTTTGAGTAATATTCAGCTTGCTGTTTATTATTCATTCAAGCATAATTCCTCAATAAATAAGAAGACAGCCTGCAGGTTTTACTCTACTGGGACTGGGCTAGCATGCGGTGCTCGAGTTTTCAAATGCGTTTTGATTTGAAATGGAGGCTGTGTGGTCCAGTGGTTAATGACAAGGGCTTGTAACCAGGAGGTCCCCGGTTCAAATCCCACCTCAGCCACTGACTCACTGTGTGACCCTGAGCAAGTCACTTAACCTCCTTGTGCTCCATCTTTCGGGTGAGAAGTACAGCCTCCTGTACAGTTCCACATTTTATCAAGTGATCTTGGTTAATGCATTTTCCACCCCCCAGTGAATTTGGTCTCACTTAGTAATTTTACTACATAAAAATGAACACCGACACAGTTTGAAAAATACATAACATTAAACCCCATAAAAATGGTAGCTACAACGCTGAACGGTCACATGAATTATCTACATATACATCGAGGTGTCAAATCATAAAATGCAGTATTACCATAAGGTACTGACTGACGAGCAGAATCAGGCAGTTTATACTAACTAAACAAACAAACAAACAAACAAACAAGGCAAAGTTGTATTTGCATTGCACTAACCCGAACAGGTGACAGACTGGATGCTCTGTCACCACACATGCTCGATGCCTGGCGTGGTGGCGGCACTGGGATGGCACTGGGATGGCACGGGCTCGGCACATCCTGGTGTTGTGCAGTATATCATGTATATAATAAATATAAAACGACAGTATCGGGCCTTCGTGATGGCACGGCGTGTAAACAAGATGAAATTGCATACAGCGCTGTGCCTAACATTGAACGCTGCGGCAGACACAACAGCCGAGACTGTTTTTGACTCGTATCATTATTATTATTATTATTATTATTATTGTTATTAAAACAATACAGCAGCGCCAGTATGATAATTATAAACGACGTCGCGTTCTCCTTACCAGCACAAGACCGAGAGAATCAGGCACACCACCAACAAAACCTCTTTCATCATCTTCCCACAGAAACGAACATCCTCGCTGGCTTTGTTAACCCCTTCGTGTGGAGTTTCAAACAGTTAGGAAGAGACCTCTAAGCACTCGCTTTTTCAACGGGCTCGCTGTAATTCTAATAAATTAACGTGGGTTCGTTAACGCTGTCCCCTCGCTTGTGTTTCCCCGGATAGTCCGACTCCCTCCCACAGGCTCCTGCCTCTCGCTCGAGCTGCGGAGGGTTATCGCCGACGCGCGAATCACTCCTCCTGCTCGTGACGCAGCGGTTAAAACCTCACCCGCTGCTCTCGCGCTGAGTTGGAACATCTGACGTTAAACTCATCACCAGCTCGAGGGGGGGGGATATCCAATCAAAAACCCTTTCAGTGACGTCTACGATTCTCGCCCCGCCTCCATTCACCGAAGTATTCTGGGATTCGTGGTATTTTCTGTTTTAAATATACATTAAAAGGTAAACAACTACAAATCCCATCATGCGTCACGCTCATGACAGAGTGTTGTTACCCCCTGTCTGAGTTCAAACAATAGGTCAAAACGGACAGATATTTATTTTAAAACCGGGTTTCGAAATACAGAAACAGGCACATCGCTTGAGGGTGTCTGTGGTTTTTATGAATTACTTTCCAAGCACAGGGTGCCTGTCCTTCGTGCGTTAGCCGCGCTTTGTGATTGGAGGATACGGGGTCTCCTAAGCGCGGCCCCCTTGCTGTCTGTGCCTCGCCGCTTCTCCGTGCTCCACTCACACCGAGGAGGTTTCTTGGAGTCGATAGTTAGCGTTTGCTCAGTTTCTCAGTGGAAGTGTTGTTTGTATTTTCGGCTATGGTTGTCAGGGAGCTGTGTGTGTTCGTGTTGGTCGCTGTGGCGCACTGGGCGAGTCTCTCCGCCGACGCCTTCTCGCAGTCGATGGACAGCGACTTCACATTCACCCTCCCGGCGGGCCGCAAGGAGTGCTTCTTTCAGACTATGAAGAAGGACGCCTCGCTGGAGATAGAGTACCAGGTAAGGCGACTCCCAAGGCTGTTTGCAAGTTAACAATCTGTTTAGTAAACAGTTATTTAATATCCTACGGCGTACTGCTGTGCTTGGTATTATTAGTGCACAACTTGAACGCTTTTAACCCTAATACTCGTAACGCTTTTCCAACTGCTGAATACAGTTCGGCATTTTATTATTATTGTGACTCGTTGTGGGCTTTCTATAGTTCATACATCCCGCTAATAATAACACCGTGATAACAGGAAACGTTGAAGCGGGTTATTTCTAATTTTATCCAGAAAGTCGCACTCCCACTTTATCGCACTTTATCCTGAAAGTCGCACTCCACCCTTCCCCCCCGTGGTTGGAGTCGAGAGGGGGAGGAGGGGTCGTATGGATGACATTTGCCCAACACAGCTGTGGATATTGCATACCAACCATCGAGTGAGACAAGACCGCTTTTAATTCAGTGAGACAGGGTGTTGTGTTCCGGGGAGACTGTATTCATTTTGACAAACAAACCAACCAAGAAAGCACTTCCATCCAGAAAGTGTGAATCACAAATGATTTGACATTCTGTAAAAACCAGTACACATATAGAAGGCTGTGTGGTCCAGTGGTTAAAGAAAAGGGCTTGTAACCAGGAGATCCCCGGTTCAAATCCCACCTCAGCCACTGACTCATTGTGTGACCCTGAGCAAGTCACTTAACCTCCTTGTGCTCCGTCTTTCGGGTGAGACGTAATTGTAATTGACTCTGCAGCTGATGCATAGTTCACACACCCTAGTCTCTGTAAGTCGCCTTGGATAAAGCAGGCGTCTGCTAAATAAACTAATAATAATAATAATAATATACACACACAAAGATTAAACCAGTACACATATACACACACAAAGATTAAACCAGTACACATATACACACACAAAGATTAAACCAGTACACATGTACACACACAAAGATTAAACCAGTACACATGTACACACACAAAGATTAAACCAGTACACATGTACACACACAAAGATTAAACCAGTACACATGTACACACACAAAGATTAAACCAGTACACATGTACACACGAAGATTAAACCAGTACACAAGAAGATTAAACCAGTACACATGTACACAAGAAGATTAAACCAGTACACAAGATTAAACCAGTACACATGTACACAAGAAGATTAAACCAGTACACAAGATTAAACCAGTACACATGTACACACAAAGATTAAACCAGTACACATGAAGATTAAACCAGTACACATGTACACACGAAGATTAAACCAGTACACATGTACACACGAAGATTAAACCAGTACACATGCACACACGAAGATTAAACCAGTACACATGTACACACGAAGATTAAACCAGTACACATGTACACACGAAGATTAAACCACTACACAAGAAGGTTAAACCAGTACACATGTACACACGAAGATTAAACCAGTACACAAGAAGATTAAACCAGTACACAAGAAGATTGGCATACCAGATTGTAGTTCACTTTTTATTATGTATTCTTTCCCTGCTCTTACAGCAAAACTGGGGCAGTATGAAAGGTGATTTTTTTACTGTGGTTGCTTTAACCCTTTAAGGTACAAGAGACGTGTGTCCCACAAATAACTCATTTATTTCTGCAATGAGGTGCACGAAACAGGGTTGAAAATTTACTGACAGGCTGGATCTGGTCATCTAAAGCTGAGACTTGCTCTCCCCTCTGTGTCTCTCCTGGTCTCTGTTGATAGCTCAGTGTCACTGATTCTTGCTCTCCCCTCTGTTTCTCTCCTGGTCTCTGTTGATAGCTCAGTGTCACTGATTCTTGCTCTCCCCTCTGTGTCTCTGCTGGTCTCTGTTGATAGCTCAGTGTCACTGATTCTTGCTCTCCCCTCTGTTTCTCTCCTGGTCTCTGTTGATAGCTCAGTGTCACTGATTCTTGCTCTCCCCTCTGTGTCTCTGCTGGTCTCTGTTGATAGCTCAGTGTCACTGATTCTTGCTCTGTCCTCTGTGTCTCTGATCTCACAGGTGCTAGACGGGGCAGGTCTGGATGTGGATTTCTATCTCTCCTCTCCGTCGGGGAATGTGCTGGCCAGGGATCACAGGAAGTCAGACGGGGTCCACACGTGAGTAAGCAGTGAACTCCTGGATCGGCGTGGCCTCCCAGCTCGCCCTCCTCTTCCCTCTCCGCACCTGCGCCCTGTTCTCTGCTCCACCCGCTTCCCTGACCAGTGGTGTATTGATCGCAGTGCCAGGATGTCACATTTCTGTGTTTCATTGTTATGTTTTTTGTATGTCAGTAAATGCATCATGTTTTACAGCAGCCTTTGCCTCTGCACGGATGGGAATACGACTCCCATTGCATAGCAGTTTGATCCATTCCTGGTTTTTACTAGGAGTTTAATAAAGACACACCTGAGCTTGTTGTCTATACACGCTGGCTAATGAAGCTTGTAGTAAAACCTGGAATGGGTGACTCTGCTGTGCAGTAGGAGTCTTATTCCCTTGCCTGGTGTGTTCGTGCCTCTCTCTCTCCAGGGTGGAGACGGAGGACGGGGATTACATGTTCTGTTTCGACAACTCCTTCAGCTCTATCTCGGAGAAGATCATTTTCTTCGAGCTGATCCTGGACAACATGGATGGCGGGGGAGAGGAGGACGCCGAGGACTGGAGGGAGTACGTGCACGGCACTGACCTGCTGGACATGAAGCTGGAGGACATCCTGGTATGGGCAGGGGGGCACTGGGTTTGAGTAGCTCAGTGGTTAGAGAAGGTGCTGGGCAGTGGGTTTGAGTAGCTCAGTGGTTTGAGAAGGTGTTGGGCAGTGGGTTTGAGTAGCTCAGTGGTTATAGAAGGTGCTGGCCAGTGGGTTTGAGTAGCTCAGTGGTTAGAGAAGGTGCTGGGCACTGGGTTTGAGTAGCTCAGTGGTTAGAGAAGGTGCTGGGCAGTGGGTTTGAGTAGCTCAGTGGTTAGAGAAGGTGCTGGGCAGTGGGTTTGAGTAGCTCAGTGGTTTGAGAAGGTGCTGGGCACTGGGTTTGAGTAGCTCAGTGGTTAGAGAAGGTGCTGGGCAGTGGGTTTGAGTAGCTCAGTGGTTATAGAAGGTGCTGGCCAGTGGGTTTGAGTAGCTCAGTGGTTTGAGAAGGTGTTGGGCAGTGGGTTTGAGTAGCTCAGTGGTTATAGAAGGTGCTGGGCACTGGGTTTGAGTAGCTCAGTGGTTAGAGAAGGTGCTGGGCACTGGGTTTGAGTAGCTCAGTGGTTAGAGAAGGTGCTGGGCAGTGGGTTTGAGTAGCTCAGTGGTTAGAGAAGGTGCTGGGCAGTGGGTTTGAGTAGCTCAGTGGTTTGAGAAGGTGTTGGGCAGTGGGTTTGAGTAGCTCAGTGGTTATAGAAGGTGCTGGGCACTGGGTTTGAGTAGCTCAGTGGTTAGAGAAGGTGCTGGGCACTGGGTTTGAGTAGCTCAGTGGTTAGAGAAGGTGCTGGGCAGTGGGTTTGAGTAGCTCAGTGGTTATAGAAGGTGCTGGCCAGTGGGTTTGAGTAGCTCAGTGGTTTGAGAAGGTGCTGGGCACTGGGTTTGAGTAGCTCAGTTGTTAGAGAAGGTGCTGGGCAGTGGGTTTGAGTAGCTCAGTGGTTAGAGAAGGTGCTGGGCAGTGGGTTTGAGTAGCTCAGTGGTTTGAGAAGGTGCTGGGCACTGGGTTTGAGTAGCTCAGTGGTTAGAGAAGGTGCTGGCCAGTGGGTTTGAGTAGCTCAGTGGTTAGAGAAAGTGCTGGCCAGTGGGTTTGAGTAGCTCAGTGGTTAGAGAAGGTGCTGGCCAGTGGGTTTGAGTAGCTCAGTGTTTAGAGAAGGTGCTGGGCACTGGGTTTGAGAAGCTCAGTGGGTACAGTGCTGGGTTGCAGTGTGGAAGGCAGTGGGTTCTGCTGATTGGCTGTAGCAGTGGGCTGTTTTCTCTCCCTGGATACACATCAAGGTCTCTCTGCCCTGCAAAGAACAGGAAGGTCAGGCTGTCTCTTGGCAGGCAAGTTCAGCTCTGTATTGTGTGTATTCTGTGGATCTCTTGTTTCAGGAGGGAATATTTATTTCATGAACAGTTTAACATGAGAGAAGTCAGGGTGACTGTCTCTGATTAATGAGCAAGCCGCTTGGAATCAATCCCCCTCTTACCTGACCAGCCGTTTGTAAAATCTCCTTTAGTGTGTCTGCTGCCCGCCGAGTGTAGATTGCCTGCAGAGGCTGAAACAGTGGGTCTGTGAGGAGTTTCAAACACCTGCAGGAACCCTAAACTGCCCATCTTTTTCTTATATCAACCACTGTTGGTTTTGTATCTTTAGTCTGAATTGGGTGTGCTGTTGTATCTCCGTGTCACTGGGCTGTGCTCTCCCCTTCTCTCAGGATGCGATGAACAGCGTGAAGGCTCGGCTGGGTAAGAGCGTGCAGATCCAGACGCTGCTGCGTGCCTTCGAGGCGCGGGACCGCAACCTACAGGAGAGCAACTCCCAGCGTGTCAACCTGTGGAGCATCACCAACCTGCTGGTCATGGTGCTGGTGTCAGGGGTGCAGGTCTACCTGCTGCGGAGCCTGTTCGAGGACAAGAGGAAGAGCCGCGACGTAGCCAGCCCCCAAACACACCCCACCCGGGACAGGGGAGAACCACTTTGTTACTGGTTTTGAAATGGATTTTTTTTTTTTTTTTCTTTTTTAAAACAGCAATACTTCCGGTTCTCTCTAGCTGCTCTGAGGCGTTTTAGGGAGACCCCACTGAGTCATGGAGAGCGAGCTGCTTCTTCGTGGGTTTAGCTGCGCTTGTGTTTTTTTTTGTTTTTTCTGCTACCCTCATAGGATCACACCCTCATGTCTACGCCTGGCCTTCAGTTCCTGTCCCTGTGTTGGGGAAGAGAAGCCACAAACACAAACAGCACATCCTGTGCTGCTGCTGCTGCTGAGAGCAGTCATTGCTCAGACAATCCCTGCTGCCCACTGCCAGCTGTTATACTCAGAAACAAAGCGATTTCTTGAAGCAGTTGTTCCAGTTCTTCTGCACGGAATGAGATGCAGGAGTTTTATATTGGACTGTTACGAGAGTTTTCTGGTCTACCTGCATAGATAGAGGCTCTCCAGAGCTTGTTACTGCTTCTGCCTGGAAAGACAAGACCCTGTACCGCAGGCAGAGTAACTGCCCCCGCCCGACCCCGCTCCAGCCCCCGCCCTGCTCCAGCCCCCGCCCTGCTCCAGCCCCTGCCCCTGCCCCTCTCAGATTGCCCTTACACTTTCTCTGCTCTCAGTGTAACACAAGGAGTACAGAAAACACTGACAGTGAGAGCTACTGCTTTCACTCCCTGCACCACACTTTTGTAATGGGAATATTTTATAGGCAATAAGATCCGCTTTGTAAAGGGAGCCCTCAACTCTTCATCTGCATTGTTCTGATGCGGACTGCAAGTCTCTGTCGGCCCCAGTTAAAGAAGTGCTGAGTGCGGTGGAGGTGCCCGGCCACAGCTCTCAGCCACCAGGGTTCAGTTACAACCACTTCACATGTATAATGTTTTATTTTGAAAGTACTTGGATCAATTACTGCAGCTTTGTATGTGCACTGAAAACCAGTACAGATTTAAAACGCGCATATATATATATATATATATATATATATATATATATATATATATATATATATATATATATATATATATATATATATATATATTTTAGTTTTTAGTTGAAACAAAAATAAAATCCGTCTGTGGTGTTGGTGGGGTGCTGGGGCTGACAAGCCCTAGTTTAGTGCACCAGAGAGGTACTCTCCAGCTCAGAGTAGAGCATGTGTTCCCTGCACCCTCCTCACATGCACTCCACACTTCTGCAATAACACTTGGAAAACGTACGAAGGAAGGTGTGCTTGCTATGCCTACAACACAGAAAAAAATTAAATTGCGTAGAAACGCTTCTGCTAATCTAAAATGATAAAGTTTCAGAAAGTAAAGGTTTTATTTAAACATTGAAATAAATGCAAGTCAATGTTAGAAGCAAAAACCTGGTCCAGGTATTTATTCTCAGCAGGTAATCCCTCCCTCAGTCACAGTGCTGCTTCAACGCTGGAAGTGCACCTGCTGGGCTGACTGCGCACTGCAGCCTTTCACTTGGTCGACTGGAACAGAAATGAACCCATTAATGATGAACTGTGGGACAGTGTAAAGACGACAAGGGAAAGTATTAGCCTTCGTCAGTTTAAATGTTTATCTTCCCAGACCTAGCTTCACTGACGCTGGCTTCACTGCAGTTTAACATTGGGGCTTCAAACAACATGCATTTCATAGTAAACTGTTCTACCTAAACCCACGTGCTCCCATCTGTAAAGGTACTGAATCGACTGGGGTTTTTGTTTGTTTGTTTTACTTGGTGAATAACTCTGGCAGGGCTTATATAGAAAGCAGCTGACATCTCTGACTGCATCGCCCAGTCTCTGGGAATTCAGGAGCTCCGAGCGCAGTTTAAAAAGTGACAAATAGGAATTGCTGCTGAAAATTCAACAGAGTGGAAAACCCAAATGGATATAAACCAAATAATAAAAATAAAATAAATACTTCTCTGCACGTTGAAGAGTGTGTAAAAAGTCATCTTGACAATGAGGTCCTGTCAGTAGCGTTTCCTACCAGACTGACCATGTGTTTGTGTTTTTTGTGAATGTTAACAGGCCGAGTCCTGGTGCATGTTCTGCTCTTCCACACAGCAGTGTCAGGACAATGTAACTCATCCTGAGTTTTCCCAAGAAAAACAAACTGGTTGTATTGAAACGTTCAGAACCTGTGAAGATGTGAATTTCGATAATGAAATGCTCCTAATTTTCTACCTAATGGTTTTTTTTCTGAGCTTCCTTACCTGTGGGGTTTGAACTCTGGAGATCGAGTCCTTGGGCAACAAGGGGGGAGCCGACTGCAGCTCTATAGTGAGCCCTGAGAACGCAGAGAGATACAGACACATGGGCAGGGGAGTCACTGCACACACTGAGATACAGACACATGGGCAGGGGAGTCACTGCACATTGATACAGACACATGGGCAGGGGAGTCACTGCACACTGATACAGACACATGGGCAGGGGAGTCACTGCACACTGATACAGACACATGGGCAGGGGAGACACTGCACACACTGATACAGACATATGGGCGGGGGAGTCACTGCACACACTGAGATACAGACACATGGGCAGGGGAGTCACTGCACACTGATACAGACACATGGGCAGGGGAGTCACTGCACACTGATACAGACACATGGGCAGGGGAGACACTGCACACACTGATACAGACACATGGGCAGGGGAGACACTGCACATACTGATACAGACATATGGGCAGGGGAGACACTGCACACACTGATACAGGCATATGGGCAGGGGAGTCACTGTACACTGATACAGACACATGGGCAGGGGAGACATTGCACACACTGATACAGGCATATGGGCAGGGGAGTCACTGCACACTGATACAGACACATGGGCAGGGGAGACACTGCACACACTGATACAGACACATGGGCAGGGGAGTCACTGTACACTGATACAGACACATGGGCAGGGGAGACATTGCACACACTGATACAGGCATATGGGCAGGGGAGTCACTGCACACTGATACAGACACATGGGCAGGGGGAGTCACTGCACACTGATACAGACACATGGGCAGAGGAGTCAATGCACACTGAGATACAGACACATGGGCAGTCACTGCACACACTGAGATACAGACACATGGGCAGGGAGTCACTGCACACACTGAGATACAGACACATGGGCAGGGAGTCACTGCACACACTGAGATACAGACACATGGGCAGGGGAGTCACTGTACACTGATACAGACACATGGGCAGGGGAGACACTGCACACACTGATACAGGCATGGGCAGGGAGTCACTGCACACTGATACAGACACATGGGCAGGGGAGTCACTGCACACTGATACAGAGACACATGGGCAGAGGGAGTCAATGCACACTGAGATACAGACACATGGGCAGGGGAGTCACTGCACACACTGAGACAGACACATGGGCAGGGGAGTCACTGCACACACTGAGATACAGACACATGGGCAGGGAGTCACTGCACACACTGAGACACAGACACATGGGCAGGGAGTCACTGTACACTGATACAGACACATGGGAGTCACTGCACACACACTGAGATACAGACACATGGGCAGGAGAGTCACTGCACACACTGAGATACAGACACATGGGCAGGGGAGTCACTGCACACACTGAGACACAGACACATGGGCAGGGAGTCACTGTACACTGATACAGACACATGGGCAGGGGAGTCCACACTTCACACACAGACAGACAGCATCTCCAATAGAGAAGGGCAGTGAGTTCCTCAAGTTACCTGTGTGTTGGGGCTCTTCTCTGCAGTGGGGGGACAGCGGCACAGTGGAAGAGCCCTTGCTCTGGGTGACCCAGCTCCAGCCGATGACGTCACACCAGCCACCGCCGCGCAGTTTGGGGGGGGGCGGGGTGTTGACGGTCCTACCTTCAAAGCAGACAGGAAGAGGAGGGTCTCAGGCAGTGGGCGGTGACCAGTTTGTATTTTACACCTGCAGCACCAGCAGAGCAGAATGTATGCAGAGCAGAGCAGTGTGAGCAGAGCAGTGTGAGAGCAGAGCAGTGTGAGCAGAGCAGTGTGAGAGCAGAACAGTGAGAGCAGAGCAGTGTGTGAGCAGAGCCATGTGAGCAGAGCAGTGTGTGAGCAGAGCAGTGTGAGAGCAGAGCATGTGAGCAGAGCCATGTGAGCAGAGCAGTGTGTGAGCAGAGCAGGGAGCAGAGCCATGTGAGCAGAGCCATGTGAGCAGAGCAGTGTGTGAGCAGAGCCATGTGAGCAGAGCCATGTGAGCAGAGCAGTGTGGAGCAGAGCCATGTGAGCAGAGCCATGTGAGCAGAGCAGTGTGTGAGCAGAGCAGTGTGTGAGCAGAGCCATGTGAGCAGAGCAGAGCAGTGTGTGAGCAGAGCCATGTGAGCAGAGCAGAGCAGTGTGTGAGCAGAGCAGTGTGAGAGCAGAGCAGTGTGAGCAGAGCAGTGTCAGAGCAGCAGTAGGAGGCGGTGGGGCCCTCACCTGGACCGATCCCTTTGCAGTGGATGATGCCTGGCCCCTCCACAGCCACTGGACACAAGGGCTTCAGCCTGGTCGAGAGAACACACATGGGTCAGCCAGCACACCCAGGGCCACCTTCTCATGGGTCAGCAGACAGGATCAGCAGGGTCGCGGGGTCACTTTGCATTGTTTTCAATTCTACTTTAAATCTTCTTGATGTTATTGGAATGACCCTCTGGGTGGCAAACTGTGCATCACAGACCGTCCCTGTCACAGACCTGTTTTCCCCAGTGCTTAGCAACATTATACAAAAAAAGCCATTTTGTGCTTTTTACATGCAGGCTGGCACTGAATGAATAGCAAAACGACAGCGAGAGTGTGAGTGTTCGTTTAGCGTTGTGTCAGCCGGGTGACGGGTTGAGTTACCTTCCCCCTCACCTGGCTTTGCGCAGCTGGCCGCACCTGGCCTGCGCTCCCCTCATCCTCTCGCTCGGCTGATCCAGCTGATCCACAATCTCCATGCCAGGCCCATCCTGTGACTGAATACAACAGAACAGAAGCTCGCTGTCAAACTGGACCTGTGAGCCACACACACGGGATAGACAGTGGCGGATTCACAGTTCTGATTGACAGCGGTTCTGATCGGTCTACCAGTTTGCAGAGGTCCTTCTTAAGTACACAAGCGTGTCGTCTCCAGACCTCAGCAGTGTGACACTTTTCACTGCGTGTGTTTTAAACTTATGGATTTCGCGGAGAACATCAAAATGTGAGTTATCATTGATGGGGATGGTAGGGGTATTTAAACTGTTTGCTCTTATATTAGACACAGAGACACATTCCTTTTGCACTTTCTGGCAGGGCTTGAAACTCACCTAGCCCTGCTGCACCCAGTCCGGGGTTTCTACCTACAATGAAGTATATTATTGAAATGATCAGCAGCTGGGAGTTTGATGATGTTAAAGACACTGTTCCTCCCTTACAGCTGCATGAGTAACTCCTTCTAGACTCACAGGTTAGGGTTATCTTCGTGCTGTGATGAGGCGATGCGATCATATCATTCAGAACACATTTACAAGGGTCTGATTGTTCAAACTCCCTGACACCTCCCTGCTCATTTCAGTGATGCCTGAGTTCTGAAACGTCATGCTGATTCTTGTACACTTTGGTTTTGTGAAGGCAGTTGGCACTTACCCCGGCCTCTCTGTCCCTCTGGCGGTGCCCGTGTGAGGCTGCCATGCCTGGGGGCTCTGCTTGAAGGGCGAGGAGATCATGAGGTAGACGGATTTCCTCCTAGCGGACTCGCTAGGGGACAGGGTGAACCCTGGCTTCCATCTCTGCCGTGCCAACCATGACCTGACAAAACAGGCGTGGGATTCTGTACAGGAGCAGCATTCACTTCATACAAGCTTCAAACACTGCTCAGTGCAATCTCATACAGGAGCAGCATTCACTTCATACAAGCTTCAAACACTGCTCAGTGCAATCTCATACAGGAGCAGCATTCACTTCATACAAGCTTCAAACACTGCTCAGTGTAATCTCATACAGGAGCAGCATTCACTTAATACAAGCTTCAAACACTGCTCAGTGCAATCTCATACAGGAGCAGCATTCACTTCATACAAGCTTCAAACACTGCTCAGTGCAATCTCATACAGGAGCAGCATTCACTTCATACAAGCTTCAAACACTGCTCAGTGCAATCTCATACAGGAGCAGCATTCACTTCATACAAGCTTCAAACACTGCTCAGTGCAATCTCATACAGGAGCAGCATTCACTTCATACAAGCTTCAAACACTGCTCAGTGCAATCTCATACAGGAGCAGCATTCACTTCATACAAGCTTCAAACACTGCTCAGTGCAATCTCATACAGGAGCAGCATTCACTTCATACAAGCTTCAAACACTGCTCAGTGCAATCTCATACAGGAGCAGCATTCACTTCATACAAGCTTCAAACACTGCTCAGTGCAATCTCATACAGAGCAGCCTTCACTTCATACAAGCTTCAAACACTGCTCAGTGCAATCTCATACAGGAGCAGCATTCACTTCATACAAGTTTCAAACACTGCTCAGTGCAATCTCATACAGGAGCAGCATTCACTTCATACAAGCTTCAAACACTGCTCAGTGCAATCTCATACAGGAGCAGCATTCACTTCATACAAGCTTCAAACACTGCTCAGTGCAATCTCATACAGAGCAGCATTCACTTCATACAAGCTTCAAACACTGCTCAGTGCAATCTCATACAGGAGCAGCATTCACTTCATACAAGTTTCAAACACTGCTCAGTGCAATCTCATACAGGAGCAGCATTCACTTCATACAAGCTTCAAACACTGCTCAGTGCAATCTCATACAGGAGCAGCATTCACTTCATACAAGCTTCAAACACTGCTCAGTGCAATCTCATACAGGAGCAGCATTCACTTCATACAAGTTTCAAACACTGCTCAGTGCAATCTCATACAGGAGCAGCATTCACTTCATACAAGCTTCAAACTGCTCAGTGCAATCTCATACAGGAGCAGCATTCACTTCATACAGGTGCTTCAATTCTGAAACATCTTGTATCATTTCAATGCAGGAATGCTGAATATACAAATCTCTGCATATCTCTGGTGCAGTTTATTGATGCACTCACTCACTCTCACACTCCTTCACTCACCACACTCCTTCACTCACTCACACACTCCCTCCCTCACTCTCTCATATTCACTCACACACACACACACACACTCAATGACACACACTCCCTCACTCACTCCCTCACTCACACTCAGTCTCACACACACTCACTCTCACACACACACTACATCACTCCCTCACACCCTCACTCACTCCTTCACTCAATGACACACCCACCCCCCACCTGTGCAGTCTCTGCTGTGAAGAGTCTCTCTGTCTGCCCTGTTCTCCAGGACTTGAGCCCCTGGGCTGCACCCAGGTGTGGGGCAGCCTGTCGATCTGCACTGTGGCCACCTGCGGGAGAGGAGGTGGGTAGGGAGGAGGAGGGAGCGCTCACAGTATCCAGGATCCAGGCAGCAGCGGACCCTGCACTGCCCCACCCTGGTCAAGCACACACATCCTGTTTGCTGAGTCAGTCCAGGGAGAGTCGCTGACCAGGCCTAGAGCAATGACCCTTATACAAGCTTCCCATAGTAAAAAGCATAGCAAGGTGTCAGAAAGCACAGTGAAAGCACGGCAAAGGATATTCAAAACAAACCATGCCAAACTAACCCTTATAAAAGTGTCCCATAGTAAAAGCACAGCAACATATAATTGTAAAACAATATCACAAACCATGGTAAGCTATGGTAAATGCACAGTATATCCATGGTAAATGCACAGTATATCCATGGTAAATGCACAGTATATCCATGGTAAATGCACAGTATATCCATGGTAAATGCACAGTATATCCAAGGTAAATGCACAGTATATCCATGGTAAATCAAACGACTGTCATGCAGATGTGCTGTGGGAAGCTTTTCTGAGTGGAGACACCACATCAATAGGAAGGATTTCAAAGGCTTTTGCACCAGTGTGAAATCTACACAGGAAAGGGCTGTTCAGAATCTCAACACAAACCCACACCTGAACAGCACAGCTGGGTTATTATTAGTAATTATGAATGAGTCATTCAGAAAACATCCAAAGCGACTTACAGAGACTAGGGGTGAACTCTGCATCATCAACAACTGCTGCTGCTGCAGAGTCACTTCCAATAGGAGCTTGTTTGTTTTACGTCTCATTCGAAGGACGGAGCACAAGGAGGTTCAGTGACTTGCTCAGGATCACACACACACACAGTGAGTCAGTGGCTGAGCTGGGATTGAACCCGGAGCCTCCCGTTAACAAGCCCTTTTCTTTAACCACTGGACCACCTAGTCCAGATTTCTATATCATTCAAAAGGGTACATTTTCCTTTAAAGGGAAAAAAATTATTGCACTTTTACATTGGAGAAATAAATCAATAAATATTGAACTGTCAGGGGGTGGAAATAAGACTCCTGTTGCATAGCAGCTTCACCCATTCCAGGTGTTACTGTGAGCTTGATCAGCCACAGTGTGTACAGGTAACAAGCTTGGGTGTGTGTCGTTAAACTCAATGAAACTGCTATGCAATGGGAGTCTTATTTGCAGCCCTGCAATACAATGGATACACAAAAACAAATGGTCTAATTCCAGCTGGCATCTCCTCCTCCTCCTCCTCGTCACAATTCTCAGCACATCTAAACTGCAGAGTATTGCTTCTGCATCTCAAAACAACCGCATCTCCTTTTTAAAACGTTCAACAAGGAGTTTAAAGTGAAGCCGCTAGAGGGCGCTGTGACACCATGAAGACGCCGAGATGCAGCTGAGTTCACCAACACCATCTACACTTCCGGGGCTCTCTCTCGCTCCATGTTTAATTCATGTATTTATTATTTGAACTAACGACCAGCCCGAGAGATAACTAAGACAGCGTCTTTTATGCCATACCGACGGTGAACTGGGCTGATTTTGCTACAGCAGTCAGATAAGTATCGTGTTTGTATTTCACTCATAACACATGTTAGCGATGAATAAGGAACCAGTAACTGTGATTTCTGTGGAGAGCTCTGTCATAAGTAATGCAGTGATCGGTCATGCAGCTGCATTGTCAGTAACTGTGATTTCTGTGGAGAGCTCTGTCTCAGTAATGCAGTGATCGGTCATGCAGCTGCATTGTCAGTAACTGTGATTTCTGTGGAGAGCTCGTGTCTCAGTAATGCAGTGATCGGTCATGCAGCTGCATTGTCAGTAACTCTGATTGGATATGCTTGTCCAGCAGGCTCTGTGCGTGTTGGCCCCCCCCGCGGTGTGATGGGGCGGGCGAGCCGGGCTCCCCCGCGGTGCCCTGGAAGAAGGTCCTGTATGAGCAGCAGCCCTTCCCTGACAACTACGTGGACCGGCGCTTCCTGGAGGAGCTGCGCAAGAACATGTACGTGCGGCACTACCGCTACTGGAGCGTGGTGTACGAGTCGGGGCTGGTGGTGCAGCAGCTGTCCTGCGTGTGCGTCTTCGTGCTGCTCTGGGGGCACATGGACGGGGGCTGCTCGCCGCACCGGCTCATCGCCGCCCGGGCTGGTCGGCTCCCTGGTTGGCTACGCGCTGTACGACCTGGTGGACTGGGGCGGGCGGGCGCGGTGTGGGCGGAGCCGCTGGGCCGACCTGAAGAGCACGGCCATCTTCCTGGCATTCCGCGTGCGGCTTCGCCCGTGCTCAAGACCCTGACCAAGGCTGTGAGCACGGACACCGTCACGCCATGGCCTCCCTCATGCTGTTAAGCCCACCTGCTGTTCTTCGATGCACGGCGCCCCGACGTGGTGTCCAGCGGCTTCTCCCTTAACGTGGCCATCTTCGCCTCGGTCTGCCTGGCCTCGCGGCTGCCCGGCCCGCTCCACGCCTTCGCCACCGTCACCTGCGCCATCCAGGTGTTCGCTCTGTGGCCCACGCTGCTCCGCAGTGCCCCCCGTGGCTACGTGGCGGACGTGGCGCTGGTGTGCATGGCGGGAGTGGCAGGCACGCTGAGTGTCTCGGCTGTGGGCGGCGTGCTCCTCGCCCTGCTCCTGCTCTCCGTCTCCCTGCTCTGCCCCCTCCTGCTCACCCGCCTGCAGCTCTACAAGGACAACATCCACGGTCCTTGGGACGAGGCCGAGATCAAGGAGGACCTGTCCCGCTTCCTGCAGTGAGAGCCGGAGCAACTCACCCTGACTCAATCAGAGAGACACACTGACTCAATCAGAGCCTCCCCCTGACTCAATCAGAGCCTCGCCCTGACTCGATCAGAGCCTCGCCCTGACTCGATCAGAGAGACACACTGACTCAATCAGAGAGACACACTGACTCAATCAGAGAGACACACTGACTCAATCAGAGCCTCGCCCTGACTCAATCAGAGCCTCGCCCTGACTCAATCAGAGCATCGCCCTGACTCAATCAGAGAGACACATTGACTCAATCAGAGCCTCCCCCTGACTCAATCAGAGCCTCGCCCTGACTCAATCAGAGCCTCACCCAGACTCAATCAGGGCCTCGCCCTGACTCAATCAGAGCCTCCCCCTGACTCAATCAGAGCCTCACCCTGACTCAATCAGAGAGACACACTGACTCAATCAGAGCCTCACCCTGAGTCAATCAGAGAGACACACTGACTCAATCAGAGCCTCACCCTGACTCAATCAGAGAGACACACTGACTCAATCAGAGCCTCGCCCTGACTCAATCAGAGAGACACACTGACTCAATCAGAGTCTCGCCCTGACTCAATCAGAGAGACACACTGACTCAATCAGAGAGACACACTGACTCGATCAGAGCCTCGCCCTGACTCGATCAGAGCCTCACCCTGACTCGATCAGAGCCTCGCCCTGACTCGATCAGAGCCTCACCCTGACTCAATCAGAGAGACACTTGACAGACTCACTCAGAGGACACTGCTGGGGAGCCACTCAGACACTGCGCTCTTGTGCCAGGACTTTATTATTATTATTATTTGTTTATTTAGCTGGCCTTTATCCAAGGCTGACTTACAGAGACTAGGGTGTGTGAACTATGCATCAGCTGCAGAGTCACTTACAATTACGTCTCACCCGAAAGACGGAGCACAAGGAGGTTAAGTGACTTGCTCAGGGTCACACAATGAGTCAGTGGCTGAGGTGGGATTTGAACCGGGGACCTCCAGGTTACAAGCCCTTTTCTTTAACCACTGGACCACACAGCCTCCTTACTTTGTGTAGATTGACTGAATGCAAATGACAGCAAAGCCGGCGTCCTGCGGTATTCTGAGCACACAGCACACAGCACACAGCATGGCACACAGCACGGCACACAGCAGGGGTACTAGTGTTAGACTGCCTAGTTTAAAATTGCAGCCTCTCAAGATGCATATTGAACTGTGGGAAATGATTGTGCAAGGCTCCCTTGAGGAAATCTTCCTGCAGCCTCTGTTTGCTGTTGCTCTGTGTTTAATGAATTACACGTTTCATGTATTTTTATTAAGTAAAAAACATGGAAATAAAAACGTTGTGTGTTTTGATTCGCCTAAATTGTGTCTGATGTTGTCAACCAGAAACTAAGGTAAACAAAATCAGAAAGCAGTAAAAGGAAGACACAGACAGACAGAGAAATAGATAGATAGATAGCTAGAGAGATAGACAGACAGACAGACAGACAGAACAGATAGATACAGACAGAGAGAGATAGACAGACACAGACAGACAGACAGAAACAGATAGAGAGAGACACAGACAGACAGATACAGACAGACAGATAGACACACAGACAGAAATAGATAGAGAATGAACAGACAGAGAGGTAGATACAGAGAGACAGAGACAGATAGATACAGAGAGACAGACAGAGGTAGATAGACCAATAGACAGACAGATAGATACAGACAGAGGTAGACAGACAGACAGACAGACAGAGAGACATTCGGTCTGGAGCAGTAATACCAGGTACTACAGGCACAGGCCTACCTGTGATGAACTTCAATGCTTTCCATTCCATAGACATGCAAGTGTTATTATGAGTGCTGTTTGTATTGTCATTCTTGTCGTTGATATTGCTTTTATTATTAATAATATTATTAGTGTTACTAATATAATTATTGTTGGTGGTATTATTGTTATTATTTATTTTACAAACAGAATATAACTATTTTATTTCAGTTGATGTAATATAAAAACGAGAGGAACGCCTAAAATAATGCTTTGAAATGCAATTGGTAGAACGAATATGGATTTGAAAACTAGCTTCGTTATTGAAACACAGCCACAGTGCTGCATATGGGGCGGAGAACTCGTTTGGTGCATGTCTGCAGCCAGCCAGCAGGGGGCGATACTACCCTTTCAAAAGCATAACCGAGGCTGGTCATATTTTGGTGAAATGCTAAAAGACATAAATACTTTTTTTTTTTTCATTTTAATATATTTAATTTCCAAAATGTTACATTTTGAATTATAGGAAATCTAGGAGACAGTGTTACTTCTTTTAAAATCTCCTTGGCACTGAAAGAAAAACAGATTCAATTGAGAGAATGGCTCAGCTGTAGAATGCAGTTCGTGCTCAGGATGTATGGGTGATATTGCCCCTTGCTGGGCAGCCGCAGTAAAGTCTGCAGCGCCTGCTATTCCCAGGCCGTCTCACCTCCAACTAACCAGGCCCGACGCTGCTTATCTGCCGAGATCAGGCGTTTTCAGGGTGAGGCCGTAGACGAGGAGCGTTGTGTTTTAACGCACGCTATAATAGAAGTACAAACGTACTGTCTGCTGTAATACGGTACAGTGCATCATATTTTATATCCAGTGCTATTCCAAAGCTCACACACTGTGAGCTGTGACTTTAAAATAGTTTAAAAGGAGGTCTGTTTAGTGAACGCAGGGCGGCTCAGCCCGTATTATTAAGTGCACACATCGCCCGGCTTGCAGTCGCACGTTTTCAAGCGTGCAGAGTCGATCCGTTAAAGATCTGAGGGCAGGGCTGCAGGCTCAGTGACCAGACATGTTGAAACGCACTTTGATGTGTGTGTGTGTGTGTGTGTGTGTGTGTGTGTGTGTGTGTGTGTGTGTGTGTGTGTGTGTGTGTGTCCCTGGTCAAGCAGCCATGCCAGTGTGAACCCTGAACGACGCACTGGCCATTTTCAATAGCGAGGTTTGGATTTGACTTTAAGTGGGGTCGGGGTCAAAACATTTACACATTAAACCAGAGCGATCTCAGCGATGTAGCGTAAAGAAAGCATTTAAAACTAGTGTAAAAATAACACTGATAAAGGAACTGTAACACTAATAGAATTAGTTGGATGTGGCGGTGTGATGCAGTCGCTGTGTACCTGGCGCAGGTGGGTTACAGTCTGTTGAAAACTGCAACAATACAGATAGACATAGAGACATAGATAGAAGTGAATGAGTACAAACATGATAAAGCAAATGAACAGGAAGACAGCTTCCGCATTAGCATCCCCACCTACCGGTACGGAAACAAAGAAAATCAGCGCCCCGAGCCTCTAGAACAAACCCGCTCGCCGGCTCCACGCGGTGTGTGACACGAATCTCCTGAATTCAGAAAGTCGAATTGCTTTCGTGCTGCACTACACCATCCCATAACGAGACACACGCACGCCGTTTCACCCGCCTGCTCCACTAGGCGGCGCTGCCCTACCTTGACGCTCCCGTTACCAGGCTTGCGATTTCTTTTCTCAGGCGCCTCTTCTGGTGCAGAACAAACTTGAGTTTCCATTGTCCGGAGCAGGCTTCTCCACTTCACAAATACCACCGCAGAAAACTTACCCAAAATGAGAACAAATAAAACTATGCTTTGCAGAGCATACACTTGTACACGTTTTGTAATACGGTACACGCTGGACAATGCGCATTAAACACGTATGGATTTAGCACTAAACTAAACCACGTGGCGCAGGGGTTGTCAATTCACCAGCAGGTAACAATGGAAAGGCCATCACCATGGCGACTGTGCTGTCTGTGATGATGACACGTGTCTCAGTACGGAACTGTGAGCACATAAACAGAGGGGCAGAGTGATAATGAATGACACCGCTTTAAAGAAGCATGGCCCTAATGGGACTGATCTCCTGGTCAAAGAACACCTGGGTTTGAAGCAGCAGCTTGGTTTGAAGCAGCACCTGGGTTTGAAGCAGCATCTGGGTTTGAAGCAGCAGCTGGGTTTGAAGCAGCAGCTCGGTTTGAAGCAGCATCTGGGTTTGAAGCAGCAGCTGGGTTTGAAGCAGCAGCTGGGTTTGAAGCAGCAGCTTCGGTTTGAAGCAGCAGCTGGGTTTGAAGCAGCAGCTGGGTTTGAAGCAGCAGCTGCGGTTTGAAGCAGCAGCTGGGTTTGAAGCAGCAGCTGGGTTTGAAGCAGCAGCTGGGTTTGAAGCAGCAGCTGGGTTTGAAGCAGCAGCTGGGTTTGAAGCAGCAGCTCGGTTTGAAGCAGCAGCTGGGTTTGAAGCAGCACCTGGGTTTGAAGCAGCAGCTCGGTTTGAAGCAGCACCTGGGTTTGAAGCAGCAGCTCGGTTTGAAGCAGCAGCTCGGTTTGAAGCAGCAGCTGGGTTTGAAGCAGCAGCTCGGTTTGAAGCAGCACCTGGGTTTGAAGCAGCAGCTCGGTTTGAAGCAGCACCTGGGTTTGAAGCAGCAGCTCGGTTTGAAGCAGCACCTGGGTTTGAAGCAGCAGCTTGGTTTGAAGCAGCACCTGGGTTTGAAGCAGCAGCTGGGTTTGAAGCAGCAGCTGGGTTTGAAGCAGCAGCTGGGTTTGAAGCAGCAGCTGGGTTTGAAGCAGCACCTGGGTTTGAAGCAGCAGCTCGGTTTGAAGCAGCAGCTCGGTTTGAAGCAGCATCTGGGTTTGAAGCAGCAGCTGGGTTTGAAGCAGCAGCTGGGTTTGAAGCAGCAGCTCGGTTTGAAGCAGCACCTGGGTTTGAAGCAGCAGCTGGGTTTGAAGCAGCAGCTCGGTTTGAAGCAGCAGCTGGGTTTGAAGCAGCAGCTGGGTTTGAAGCAGCAGCTCGGTTTGAAGCAGCACCTGGGTTTGAAGCAGCAGCTCGGTTTGAAGCAGCAGCCTGGGTTTGAAGCAGCATCTGGGTTTGAAGCAGCAGCTCGGTTTGAAGCAGCACCTGGGTTTGAAGCAGCAGCTCGGTTTTTAAGCAGCACCTGGGTTAGAAGCAGCAGCTCGGTTTGAAGCAGCAGCTCGGTTTGAAGCAGCAGCTCGGTTTGAAGCAGCAGCTCGGTTTGAAGCAGCAGCTCGGTTTGAAGCAGCACCTGGGTTTGAAGCAGCAGCTCGGTTTGAAGCAGCACCTGGGTTTGAAGCAGCAGCTCGGTTTGAAGCAGCACCTGGGTTTGAAGCAGCAGCTCGGTTTGAAGCAGCACCTGGGTTTGAAGCAGCAGCTCGGTTTGAAGCAGCAGCTCGGTTTGAAGCAGCATCTGGGTTTGAAGCAGCATCTGGGTTTGAAGCAGCACCTGGGTTTGAAGCAGCATCTGGGTTTGAAGCAGCAGCTCGGTTTGAAGCAGCAGCCCGGTTTGAAGCAGCACCTGGGTTTGAAGCAGCACCTGGGTTTGAAGCAGCAGCTCGGTTTGAAGCAGCACCTGGGTTTGAAGCAGCATCTGGGTTTGAAGCAGCAGCTCGGTTTGAAGCAGCACCTGGGTTTGAAGCAGCACCTGGGTTTGAAGCAGCAGCTCGGTTTGAAGCAGCAGCTGGGTTTGAAGCAGCAGCTGGGTTTGAAGCAGCAGCTCGGTTTGAAGCAGCACCTGGGTTTGAAGCAGCAGCTCGGTTTGAAGCAGCACCTGGGTTTGAAGCAGCATCTGGGTTTGAAGCAGCAGCTCGGTTTGAAGCAGCAGCTCGGTTTGAAGCAGCAGCTCGGTTTGAAGCAGCACCTGGGTTTGAAGCAGCATCTGGGTTTGAAGCAGCAGCTCGGTTTGAAGCAGCATCTGGGTTTGAAGCAGCACCTGGGTTTGAAGCAGCATCTGGGTTTGAAGCAGCAGCTCGGTTTGAAGCAGCATCTGGGTTTGAAGCAGCATCTGGGTTTGAAGCAGCAGTTCGGTTTGAAGCAGCATCTGGGTTTGAAGCAGCAGCTCGGTTTTTAAGCAGCAGCTCTGTTTGAAGCAGCAGCTCGGTTTGAAGCAGCACCTGGGTTTGAAGCAGCAGCTCAGTTTTTAAGCAGCACCTGGGTTAGAAGCAGCAGCTGGGTTTGAAGCAGCAGCTGGGTTTGAAGCAGCAGCTGGGTTTGAAGCAGCAGCTCGGTTTGAAGCAGCTCGTTCATGTGTAATGTGTGTGCTGTAACATCCTGTCCACAATGCGCACGTGACGGTATTCCTCCTCACACCCAGCTGTGTCTGAAGGGGTGTGACATACCGAACCCTTTCTCTTCTGAAGGAGCCTTGCCATACTTTAGGCTGTTTAAGAGAGTTTGCTGTTACCACAAAGCAAGCACCAGCAGGCTTTTCAATTTACAGTGAACCTAGAATCGGTTGTACTTCAGTATTTATGCGGTGAACGTTTGTTCTGGACACTTGAGATGCTGTTCGGGGCACACTGTGGGGCTGCAGGCTTAGTGAACACCCTTACCATGTATGAGAAGCCTGGAAGAGGATCTAGTCAGGGATAGCTTTTAGTGAGCAAGAGGTCTGAGTACAGGAGATTAAACAAATCCATACACCCTGCATTTATACATGTGTGCAAGTGTGTGCGTGTGAGAGTATGTGAGTCAGTGTGTGTGTGTGTGTGTGAGAGTATATGAGTCAGTGTGTGTGAGTCAGTGTGTGTGTCTGTCTGTTAGTGTATGTGAGTGTGTGTGAGTCAGTGCAGACACAGCAGAGAGACAGCGGACTGGAAGAAGGAAACGAGAGCGGGTGAGAGGCTGGAAATGCACCAGGTTTATTAGAGACTGAGAGCTTGTGAAGGCCCCCCGTTACGATTCATACAGTCACATTCACCTGGGAGTGAGAACAGCACCCACACCATCAAACAGAACAACACCACAGCAAGCAGCTCCGAACAGCACCCACACCATCAAACAGAACAACACCACAGCAAGCAGCTCCGAACAGCACCCACACCACCAAACAGGACAACACCACAGCAAGCAGCTCCGAACAGCACCCACACCACCAAACAGGACAACACCACAGCAAGCAGCTCCGAACAGCACCCACACCATCAAACAGGACAACACCACAGCAAGCAGCTCCGAACAGCACCCACACCACCAAACAGGACAACACCACAGCAAGCAGCTCCGAACAGCACCCACACCACCAAACAGGACAACACCACAGCAAGCAGCTCCGAACAGCACCCACACCACCAAACAGGACAACACCACAGCAAGCAGCTCCGAACAGCACCCACACCACCAAACAGGACAACACCACAGCAAGCAGCTCCGAACAGCACCCACACCATCAAACAGGACAACACCACAGCAAACAGCTCCGAACAGCACCCACACCATCAAACAGGACAACACCACAGCAAGCAGCTCCGAACAGCACCCACACCACCAAACAGGACAACACCACAGCAAGCAGCTCCGAACAGCACCCACACCATCAAACAGGACAACACCACAGCAAACAGCTCCGAACAGCACCCACACCACCAAACAGGACAACACCACAGCAAGCAGCTCCGAACAGCACCCACACCATCAAACAGGACAACACCACAGCAAGCAGCTCCGAACAGCACCCACACCACCAAACAGGACAACACCACAGCAAGCAGCTCCGAACAGCACCCACACCATCAAACAGGACAACACCACAGCAAACAGCTCCGAACAGCACCCACACCACCAAACAGGACAACACCACAGCAAGCAGCTCTGAACAGCACCCACACCATCAAACAGAACAACACCACAGCAAACAGCTCCGAACAGCACCCACACCACCAAACAGGACAACACCACAGCAAGCAGCTCCGAACAGCACCCACACCATCAAACAGAACAACACCACAGCAAACAGCTCCGAACAGCACCCACACCACCAAACAGGACAACACCACAGCAAGCAGCTCCGAACAGCACCCACACCATCAAACAGGACAACACCACAGCAAACAGCTCCGAACAGCAGCCACACCATCAAACAGGACAACACCACAGCAAGCAGCTCCGAACAGCACCCACACCACCAAACAGGACAACACCACAGCAAGCAGCTCCGAACAGCACCCACACCACCAAACAGGACAACACCACAGCAAGCAGCTCCGAACAGCACCCACACCATCAAACAGGACAACACCACAGCAAACAGCTCCGAACAGCACCCACACCACCAAACAGGACAACACCACAGCAAGCAGCTCCGAACAGCACCCACACCATCAAACAGAACAACACCACAGCAAACAGATCCATCCTCGCTGCTCACAGCCTCACTCTCCACACCGAGGGGTCAGATCCATCCTCGCTGCTCACAGCCTCACTCTCCACACCGAGGGCAGGGTACGAGAGCCGTCGACATCAACACACACACAAACACACATACACACGTGCGAATGCGCACACACACACACACGCGCACATCCCATATCTCAAATAGAATTGTACAACACATAGCAGGCCCTCAGGCTCTGTAGAGCATATAATAAGTTTGGGTTTCTGTACATCTTTCCTTGGCATGCAACACTGAAAGCTCTAGCTCAGCTGCAGCCAGTCTGCTTCACACAGCGGGACTGCTAACAGAACGACAAAGGACACGTCACGTGCACAGGCAGGGCTACGACTACACCAACCAGGGGGCCACTATACTGGAAGGCAGGGCTACGATTACACCAACCAGGGGCCCACTATACTGGAAGGCAGGGCTACGATTACACCAACCAGGGGCCCACTATACTGGAAGGCAGGGCTACGATTACACCAACCAGGGGGACGCTATACTGGGAGGCAGGGCCGCTATACTGGGAGGCAGGGCTGCTATACTGGGAGGCAGGGCTGATATACTGGGAGGCAGGGCTGATATACTGGGAGGCAGGGCATGCATGGTTAGCGGAGGGAGCTGGTGGGCGGAGCTTGTGTTTCAGTCGAAGAGGGACGAGTCTCCCGGCCGGATTATGGTGGGTCTGGTGGGAGAGGGAGGCGGCCGGCGGCTGCAGAGAGAGAGAGAGAGAGAGAGAGAGAGATTTAGGTGCTGCAAAGAGGTGAGGACAGTTTGGAAACACAGGTTAGGTCACCATGGAGTTTCAGCTCATTTCTCTTCGGACTTCCATTTTAAAACAGTAACAACAACAACAACAAAAACAAAAATACAAATGATTCCACCCTGACTTCACACTCACACAGCAGGCAATACCCCTGCTGACCTCCAGAGGGGGCTGCTGCTGCTGTGTGACACCCTGGGGGTGGAGCTCACTGCTGCTGTGTGACACCCTGAGGGTGGAGCTCACTGCTGCTGTGTGACACCCTGGGGGTGGAGCTTACTGCTGCTATGTGACACCCTGGGGGTGGAGCTTATTGCTGCTGTGTGACACCCTGGGGGTGGAGCTCACTGCTGCTGTGTGACACCCTGGGGGTGGAGCTTATTGCTGCTGTGTGACACCCTGGGGGTGGAGCTCACTGCTGCTGTGTGACACCCTGGGGGTGGAGCTCACTGCTGCTGCTGTGTGACACCCTGGGGGTGGAGCTCACTGCTGCTGTGTGACACCCTGGGGGTGGAGCTCACTGCTGCTGTGTGACACCCTGGGGGTGGAGCTCACTGCTGCTGCTGTGTGACACCCTGGGGGTGGAGCTCACTGCTGCTGTGTGACACCCTGGGGGTGGAGCTCACTGTTGCTGCTGTGTGACACCCTGGGGGTGGAGCTCACTGCTGCTGTGTGACACCCTGGGGGTGGAGCTCACTGCTGCTGCTGTGTGACACCCTGGGGGTGGAGCTCACTGCTGCTGCTGTGTGATACCCTGGGGGTGGAGCTCACTGCTGCTGTGTGACACCCTGGGGGTGGAGCTTACTGCTGCTGTGTGACACCCTGGGGGTGGAGCTCACTGCTGCTGCTGTGTGACACCCTGGGGGTGGAGCTCACTGCTGCTGTGTGACACCCTGGGGGTGGAGCTCACTGCGGGAGGGTTATTATTGGGATGAGCTCTCCACAGAAATCAGGCGCTGAGTCAGGTGAGGATCACTGCTGTTGATTGGGGTCATTTCCCATTCAAAGTGAAGAAACAGCTACTTGGGTCTGTAATGCTCGCTGCTTCTCTTAGACTCTGTGGAAAACAGCAATCCACACAAACCCAAGCAGCTGTTTCTTCACTTTGAATGGGAAATTAGCCTGATCAATAACCTGTTAAAAGCTCAATCAGAATAATGGAACAATGGGTTGCTGCAGCATTACTGTGGTTCACTGTTACAAGAGCAGCGAGGCAGAGAGACAGAGTGAGGGAGGGAGTGGGGCGAGGTGGTCTAGACTGCAGGCTCAATGAGGGACACACACAGCACCTCCCTGCCTCTCTGAAATAAAGGGCCGTTGTGTCCGAGGAGAACAAACCCACAGGAATGTGTGCGCCGGCGAGGCTGTGTTTATGCCAGGCTCTGGTTCTCTGAGCAGCCGACAGCGCACAGGACAGGGAGCTGCAGCTGGGATTGTCCACACTGTGTGATCAGCCCCACGCCGACCCAAATATACAAAAAAACTAAGAGAACCCCATTGATCTCAGGAGATACTGATCAGTGCTGTCTCATTGATCTCAGGAGATACTGATCAGTGCTGTCTCATTGATCTCAGGAGATACTGATCAGTGCTGTCTCATTGATCTCAGGAGATACTGATCAGTGCTGTCTCATTGATCTCCGGAGATACTGATCAGTGCTGTCTCATTGATCTCAGGAGATACTGATCAGTGCTGTCTCATTGATCTCAGGAGATACTGATCAGTGCTGTCTCATTGATCTCAGGAGATACTGATCAGTGCTGTCTCATTGATCTCAAGAGATACTGATCAGTGCTGTCTCATTGATCTCAGGAGATACTGATCAGTGCTGTCTCATTGATCTCCGGAGATACTGATCAGTGCTGTCTCATTGATCTCAGGAGATACTGATCAGTGCTGTCTCATTGATCTCAGGTGTTACTGATCAGTGCTGTCTCATTGATCTCAGGAGTTACTGATCAGTGCTGTTTGCAAGTCTAGCTTTCAGAAAGCCGCGCACTTCCTGTCAGTGCAGCTCCAGAACCTACCTGGGAATGCTGGGGGCGCTGGGCCGGGCTGGGGACCTGGGGGCGGGCGCCTCTGCTGTTGTTGAGGGGGGCAGTGGGCCGGGCGACGGAACGGGGGCCGGGGCGGGCCTCGACCTGCAGGGACACGAGAGGAGGAGAGCAGCCTCCGGGGGGCAGTGGGGCTCAGAGGGGGCGACCTGAATAGAGAGGGAAGGGTAGGGAGGGGTAGGGAGGAGAGGGAGAGAGGGAGAGAGAGGTGTGGAGAGAGGTGGAGGAGAGGGAGAGGGAGGGTCGAGGAGAAGGGAGAGAAGGAGAACGGTGAGGAGCAAGAGAGGTGGGAGGAGAGGGAGAGGGAGAGAGGGGGTGGGGAGGAGAGAGGGAGAGGGGTGAGGAGGGAGAGGGGTGAGGAGGGAGAGAGGTGGAGAAGAGGGAGAGAGGGTTGGGAGGACAGGGAGAGTGTGAAGAGACGATTATCATCAATGTACAGAGCAACTAATACACAGGGTTCATCATCATCATCATCATCATCATCATCATCATCATCATCATCATTATTATTATTATTATTATTATTATTATTATTATTATTATTATTATTATTATAATAATAATTTCTAGAAGAGATTGCGTGCCTCATCACCCTGTCAGTACCACTGCCCACTACACCCTCCCATTCCCCCTGTCTCAGTACCTGTGCCCACTACACCCTCCCATTCCCCCCCTGTCTCAGTACCTGTGCCCCTACACCCTCCCATTCCCCTGTCTCAGTACCTGTGCCCCTACACCCTCCCATTCCCCTGTCTCAGTACCTGTGCCCCTACACCCTCCCATTCCCCTGTCTCAGTACCTGTGCCCCTACACCCTCCCATTCCCCTGTCTCAGTACCTGTGCCCCTACACCCTCCCATTCCCCTGTCTCAGTACCTGTGCCCCTACACCCTCCCATTCCCCCTGTCTCAGTACCTGTGCCCCTACACCCTCCCATTCCCCTGTCTCAGTACCTGTGCCCCTACACCCTCCCATTCCCCTGTCTCAGTACCTGTGCCCCTACACCCTCCCATTCCCCTGTCTCAGTACCTGTGCCCCTACACCCTCCCATTCCCCTGTCTCAGTACCTGTGCCCCTACACCCTCCCATTCCCCTGTCTCAGTACCTGTGCCCCTACACCCTCCCATTCCCCTGTCTCAGTACCTGTGCCCCTACACCCTCCCATTCCCCTGTCTCAGTACCTGTGCCCCTACACCCTCCCATTCCCCTGTCTCAGTACCTGTGCCCCTACACCCTCCCATTCCCCTGTCTCAGTACCTGTGCCCCTACACCCTCCCATTCCCCCTGTCTCAGTACCTGTGCCCCTACACCCTCCCATTCCCCTGTCTCAGTACCTGTGCCCCTACACCCTCCCATTCCCCCTGTCTCAGTACCTGTGCCCCTACACCCTCCCATTCCCCTGTCTCAGTACCTGTGCCCCTACACCCTCCCATTCCCCTGTCTCAGTACCTGTGCCCCTACACCCTCCCATTCCCCCTGTCTCAGTACCTGTGCCCCTACACCCTCCCATTCCCCTGTCTCAGTACCTGTGCCCCTACACCCTCCCATTCCCCTGTCTCAGTACCTGTGCCCCTACACCCTCCCATTCCCCTGTCTCAGTACCTGTGCCCCTACACCCTCCCATTCCCCTGTCTCAGTACCTGTGCCCCTACACCCTCCCATTCCCCCTGTCTCAGTACCTGTGCCCCTACACCCTCCCATTCCCCTGTCTCAGTACCTGTGCCCCTACACCCTCCCATTCCCCCTGTCTCAGTACCTGTGCCCCTACACCCTCCCATTCCCCTGTCTCAGTACCTGTGCCCCTACACCCTCCCATTCCCCTGTCTCAGTACCTGTGCCCCTACACCCTCCCATTCCCCTGTCTCAGTACCTGTGCCCCTACACCCTCCCATTCCCCTGTCTCAGTACCTGTGCCCCTACACCCTCCCATTCCCCTGTCTCAGTACCTGTGCCCCTACACCCTCCCATTCCCCTGTCTCAGTACCTGTGCCCCTACACCCTCCCATTCCCCTGTCTCAGTACCTGTGCCCCTACACCCTCCCATTCCCCTGTCTCAGTACCTGTGCCCCTACACCTCCCATTCCCCTGTCTCAGTACCTGTGCCCCTACACCCTCCCATTCCCCTGTCTCAGTACCTGTGCCCCTACACCCTCCCATTCCCCTGTCTCAGTACCTGTGCCCCTACACCCTCCCATTCCCCTGTCTCAGTACCTGTGCCCCTACACCCTCCCATTCCCCTGTCTCAGTACCTGTGCCCCTACACCCTCCCATTCCCCTGTCTCAGTACCTGTGCCCCTACACCCTCCCATTCCCCTGTCTCAGTACCTGTGCCCCTACACCCTCCCATTCCCCTGTCTCAGTACCTGTGCCCCTACACCCTCCCATTCCCCTGTCTCAGTACCTGTGCCCCTACACCCTCCCATTCCCCCTGTCTCAGTACCTGTGCCCCTACACCCTCCCATTCCCCTGTCTCAGTACCTGTGCCCCTACACCCTCCCATTCCCCTGTCTCAGTACCTGTGCCCCTACACCCTCCCATTCCCCTGTCTCAGTACCTGTGCCCCTACACCCTCCCATTCCCCTGTCTCAGTACCTGTGCCCCTACACCCTCCCATTCCCCTGTCTCAGTACCTGTGCCCCTACACCCTCCCATTCCCCTGTCTCAGTACCTGTGCCCCTACACCCTCCCATTCCCCTGTCTCAGTACCTGTGCCCCTACACCCTCCCATTCCCCTGTCTCAGTACCTGTGCCCCTACACCCTCCCATTCCCCTGTCTCAGTACCTGTGCCCCTACACCCTCCCATTCCCCTGTCTCAGTACCTGTGCCCCTACACCCTCCCATTCCCCCTGTCTCAGTACCTGTGCCCCTACACCCTCCCATTCCCCCTGTCTCAGTACCTGTGCCCCTACACCCTCCCATTCCCCTGTCTCAGTACCTGTGCCCCTACACCCTCCCATTCCCCTGTCTCAGTACCTGTGCCCCTACACCTCCCATTCCCCTGTCTCAGTACCTGTGCCCCTACACCCTCCCATTCCCCTGTCTCAGTACCTGTGCCCCTACACCCTCCCATTCCCCTGTCTCAGTACCTGTGCCCCTACACCCTCCCATTCCCCCTGTCTCAGTACCTGTGCCCCTACACCCTCCCATTCCCCTGTCTCAGTACCTGTGCCCCTACACCTCCCATTCCCCTGTCTCAGTACCTGTGCCCCTACACCTCCCATTCCCCTGTCTCAGTACCTGTGCCCCTACACCCTCCCATTCCCCTGTCTCAGTACCTGTGCCCCTACACCCTCCCATTCCCCTGTCTCAGTACCTGTGCCCCTACACCTCCCATTCCCCTGTCTCAGTACCTGTGCCCCTACACCCTCCCATTCCCCTGTCTCAGTACCTGTGCCCCTACACCCTCCCATTCCCCCTGTCTCAGTACCTGTGCCCCTACACCCTCCCATTCCCCTGTCTCAGTACCTGTGCCCCTACACCCTCCCATTCCCCCTGTCTCAGTACCTGTGCCCCTACACCCTCCCATTCCCCCTGTCTCAGTACCTGTGCCCCTACACCCTCCCATTCCCCCTGTCTCAGTACCTGTGCCCCTACACCCTCCCATTCCCCCCTGTCTCAGTACCTGTGCCCCTACACCCTCCCATTTCCCCTGTCTCAGTACCTGTGCCCCTACACCTCCCATTCCCTGTCTCAGTACCTGCGCCCCTGCCAGGAGTTGTCGACAGGGGGGGGCAGTGGTGTGGAGATGGTGGTGGTGGAGATGTCTCCGATGATCGCTAGTGCCTCCTTCAGGGCGTGGTGAGTGCGCAGGACCTCGTCCCGGCGCTGTGCCTGCTCTGCAGACTCGTCCATCAGCACGCTCTGATCCTCCGTGGAGTACAGCTGGGCCAGCAGCTCCGCGTTGATGAACTCCTTCACCTGCCAGGACAGAGTGATCAGAACCAGAACTCAATACCTGAACCACAGCCAACTGAACCAGAGCAAGCTGAACCAGAGCCAACTGAACCACAGCAAACTGAACCACAGCAAACTGAACCACAGCAAACTGAACCAGAGCAAACTGAACCACAGCAAACTGAACCACAGCAAACTGAACCACAGCAAACCTGAACCACAGCAAACTGAACCACAGCAAACTGAACCAGCAAACTGAACCACAGCAAACTGAACCACAGCAAACTGAACCACAGCAAACTGAACCACAGCAAACTGAACCACAGCAAACTGAACCACAGCAAACTGAACCACAGCAAACTGAACCACAGCAAACTGAACCACAGCAAACTGAACCACAGCAAACTGAACCACAGCAAACTGAACCACAGCAAACTGAACCACAGCAAACTGAACCACAGCAAACTGAACCACAGCAAACTGAACCACAGCAAACTGAACCACAGCAAACTGAACCACAGCAAACTGAACCACAGCAAACTGAACCACAGCAAACTGAACCAGAGCAAACTGAACCACAGCAAACTGAACCACAGCAAACTGAACCACAGCAAACTGAACCACAGCAAACTGAACCACAGCAAACTGAACCACAGCAAACTGAACCACAGCAAACTGAACCAGAGCAAACTGAACCACAGCAAACTGAACCACAGCAAACTGAACCACAGCAAACTGAACCACAGCAAACTGAACCACAGCAAACTGAACCACAGCAAACTGAACCACAGCAAACTGAACCACAGCAAACTGAACCACAGCAAACTGAACCACAGCAAACTGAACCACAGCAAACTGAACCACAGCAAACTGAACCACAGCAAACTGAACCACAGCAAACTGAACCACAGCAAACTGAACCACAGCAAACTGAACCAGAGCAAACTGAACCACAGCAAACTGAACCAGAGCAAACTGAACCACAGCAAACTGAACCACAGCAAACTGAACCACAGCAAACTGAACCACAGCAAACTGAACCACAGCAAACTGAACCACAGCAAACTGAACCACAGCAAACTGAACCACAGCAAACTGAACCACAGCAAACTGAACCACAGCAAACTGAACCACAGCAAACTGAACCACAGCAAACTGAACCACAGCAAACTGAACCACAGCAAACTGAACCACAGCAAACTGAACCACAGCAAACTGAACCACAGCAAACTGAACCACAGCAAACTGAACCACAGCAAACTGAACCACAGCAAACTGAACCACAGCAAACTGAACCACAGCAAACTGAACCACAGCAAACTGAACCACAGCAAACTGAACCACAGCAAACTGAACCACAGCAAACTGAACCACAGCAAACTGAACCACAGCAAACTGAACCACAGCAAACTGAACCACAGCAAACTGAACCACAGCAAACTGAACCACAGCAAACTGAACCACAGCAAACTGAACCACAGCAAACTGAACCACAGCAAACTGAACCACAGCAAACTGAACCACAGCAAACTGAACCACAGCAAACTGAACCACAGCAAACTGAACCACAGCAAACTGAACCACAGCAAACTGAACCACAGCAAACTGAACCACAGCAAACTGAACCACAGCAAACTGAACCACAGCAAACTGAACCACAGCAAACTGAACCACAGCAAACTGAACCACAGCAAACTGAACCACAGCAAACTGAACCACAGCAAACTGAACCACAGCAAACTGAACCACAGCAAACTGAACCAGAGCAAACTGAACCACAGCAAACTGAACCACAGCAAACTGAACCACAGCAAACTGAACCACAGCAAACTGAACCACAGCAAACTGAACCACAGCAAACTGAACCACAGCAAACTGAACCACAGCAAACTGAACCACAGCAAACTGAACCACAGCAAACTGAACCACAGCAAACTGAACCACAGCAAACTGAACCACAGCAAACTGAACCACAGCAAACTGAACCACAGCAAACTGAACCACAGCAAACTGAACCACAGCAAACTGAACCACAGCAAACTGAACCACAGCAAACTGAACCACAGCAAACTGAACCACAGCAAACTGAACCACAGCAAACTGAACCACAGCAAACTGAACCACAGCAAACTGAACCACAGCAAACTGAACCACAGCAAACTGAACCACAGCAAACTGAACCACAGCAAACTGAACCACAGCAAACTGAACCACAGCAAACTGAACCACAGCAAACTGAACCACAGCAAACTGAACCACAGCAAACTGAACCACAGCAAACTGAACCACAGCAAACTGAACCACAGCAAACTGAACCACAGCAAACTGAACCACAGCAAACTGAACCACAGCAAACTGAACCACAGCAAACTGAACCACAGCAAACTGAACCACAGCAAACTGAACCACAGCAAACTGAACCACAGCAAACTGAACCACAGCAAACTGAACCACAGCAAACTGAACCACAGCAAACTGAACCACAGCAAACTGAACCACAGCAAACTGAACCACAGCAAACTGAACCACAGCAAACTGAACCACAGCAAACTGAACCACAGCAAACTGAACCAGAGCAAACTGAACCACAGCAAACTGAACCACAGCAAACTGAACCACAGCAAACTGAACCACAGCAAACTGAACCACAGCAAACTGAACCACAGCAAACTGAACCACAGCAAACTGAACCACAGCAAACTGAACCACAGCAAACTGAACCACAGCAAACTGAACCACAGCAAACTGAACCACAGCAAACTGAACCACAGCAAACTGAACCACAGCAAACTGAACCACAGCAAACTGAACCACAGCAAACTGAACCACAGCAAACTGAACCACAGCAAACTGAACCACAGCAAACTGAACCACAGCAAACTGAACCACAGCAAACTGAACCACAGCAAACTGAACCACAGCAAACTGAACCACAGCAAACTGAACCACAGCAAACTGAACCACAGCAAACTGAACCACAGCAAACTGAACCACAGCAAACTGAACCACAGCAAACTGAACCACAGCAAACTGAACCACAGCAAACTGAACCACAGCAAACTGAACCACAGCAAACTGAACCACAGCAAACTGAACCACAGCAAACTGAACCACAGCAAACTGAACCACAGCAAACTGAACCACAGCAAACTGAACCACAGCAAACTGAACCACAGCAAACTGAACCACAGCAAACTGAACCACAGCAAACTGAACCACAGCAAACTGAACCACAGCAAACTGAACCACAGCAAACTGAACCACAGCAAACTGAACCACAGCAAACTGAACCACAGCAAACTGAACCACAGCAAACTGAACCACAGCAAACTGAACCACAGCAAACTGAACCAGAGCAAACTGAACCACAGCAAACTGAACCACAGCAAACTGAACCACAGCAAACTGAACCACAGCAAACTGAACCACAGCAAACTGAACCACAGCAAACTGAACCACAGCAAACTGAACCACAGCAAACTGAACCAGAGCAAACTGAACCACAGCAAACTGAACCACAGCAAACTGAACCACAGCAAACTGAACCACAGCAAACTGAACCACAGCAAACTGAACCACAGCAAACTGAACCACAGCAAACTGAACCACAGCAAACTGAACCACAGCAAACTGAACCACAGCAAACTGAACCACAGCAAACTGAACCACAGCAAACTGAACCACAGCAAACTGAACCACAGCAAACTGAACCACAGCAAACTGAACCACAGCAAACTGAACCACAGCAAACTGAACCACAGCAAACTGAACCACAGCAAACTGAACCACAGCAAACTGAACCAGAGCAAACTGAACCACAGCAAACTGAACCAGAGCAAACTGAACCACAGCAAACTGAACCACAGCAAACTGAACCACAGCAAACTGAACCACAGCAAACTGAACCACAGCAAACTGAACCACAGCAAACTGAACCACAGCAAACTGAACCACAGCAAACTGAACCACAGCAAACTGAACCACAGCAAACTGAACCACAGCAAACTGAACCACAGCAAACTGAACCACAGCAAACTGAACCACAGCAAACTGAACCACAGCAAACTGAACCAGAGCAAACTGAACCACAGCAAACTGAACCACAGCAAACTGAACCACAGCAAACTGAACCACAGCAAACTGAACCACAGCAAACTGAACCACAGCAAACTGAACCACAGCAAACTGAACCACAGCAAACTGAACCACAGCAAACTGAACCACAGCAAACTGAACCACAGCAAACTGAACCACAGCAAACTGAACCACAGCAAACTGAACCACAGCAAACTGAACCACAGCAAACTGAACCACAGCAAACTGAACCACAGCAAACTGAACCACAGCAAACTGAACCAGAGCAAACTGAACCACAGCAAACTGAACCACAGCAAACTGAACCACAGCAAACTGAACCACAGCAAACTGAACCACAGCAAACTGAACCACAGCAAACTGAACCACAGCAAACTGAACCACAGCAAACTGAACCACAGCAAACTGAACCACAGCAAACTGAACCACAGCAAACTGAACCACAGCAAACTGAACCACAGCAAACTGAACCACAGCAAACTGAACCACAGCAAACTGAACCACAGCAAACTGAACCACAGCAAACTGAACCACAGCAAACTGAACCACAGCAAACTGAACCACAGCAAACTGAACCACAGCAAACTGAACCACAGCAAACTGAACCACAGCAAACTGAACCACAGCAAACTGAACCACAGCAAACTGAACCACAGCAAACTGAACCACAGCAAACTGAACCACAGCAAACTGAACCACAGCAAACTGAACCACAGCAAACTGAACCACAGCAAACTGAACCACAGCAAACTGAACCACAGCAAACTGAACCACAGCAAACTGAACCACAGCAAACTGAACCACAGCAAACTGAACCACAGCAAACTGAACCACAGCAAACTGAACCACAGCAAACTGAACCACAGCAAACTGAACCACAGCAAACTGAACCACAGCAAACTGAACCACAGCAAACTGAACCACAGCAAACTGAACCACAGCAAACTGAACCACAGCAAACTGAACCACAGCAAACTGAACCACAGCAAACTGAACCACAGCAAACTGAACCAGAGCAAACTGAACCACAGCAAACTGAACCACAGCAAACTGAACCACAGCAAACTGAACCACAGCAAACTGAACCACAGCAAACTGAACCACAGCAAACTGAACCACAGCAAACTGAACCACAGCAAACTGAACCACAGCAAACTGAACCACAGCAAACTGAACCACAGCAAACTGAACCACAGCAAACTGAACCACAGCAAACTGAACCACAGCAAACTGAACCACAGCAAACTGAACCACAGCAAACTGAACCACAGCAAACTGAACCACAGCAAACTGAACCACAGCAAACTGAACCACAGCAAACTGAACCACAGCAAACTGAACCACAGCAAACTGAACCAGAGCAAACTGAACCACAGCAAACTGAACCACAGCAAACTGAACCACAGCAAACTGAACCACAGCAAACTGAACCACAGCAAACTGAACCACAGCAAACTGAACCACAGCAAACTGAACCACAGCAAACTGAACCACAGCAAACTGAACCACAGCAAACTGAACCACAGCAAACTGAACCACAGCAAACTGAACCACAGCAAACTGAACCACAGCAAACTGAACCACAGCAAACTGAACCACAGCAAACTGAACCACAGCAAACTGAACCACAGCAAACTGAACCACAGCAAACTGAACCACAGCAAACTGAACCACAGCAAACTGAACCACAGCAAACTGAACCACAGCAAACTGAACCACAGCAAACTGAACCACAGCAAACTGAACCACAGCAAACTGAACCACAGCAAACTGAACCACAGCAAACTGAACCACAGCAAACTGAACCACAGCAAACTGAACCACAGCAAACTGAACCACAGCAAACTGAACCACAGCAAACTGAACCACAGCAAACTGAACCACAGCAAACTGAACCACAGCAAACTGAACCACAGCAAACTGAACCACAGCAAACTGAACCACAGCAAACTGAACCACAGCAAACTGAACCACAGCAAACTGAACCACAGCAAACTGAACCACAGCAAACTGAACCACAGCAAACTGAACCACAGCAAACTGAACCACAGCAAACTGAACCACAGCAAACTGAACCACAGCAAACTGAACCACAGCAAACTGAACCACAGCAAACTGAACCACAGCAAACTGAACCACAGCAAACTGAACCACAGCAAACTGAACCACAGCAAACTGAACCACAGCAAACTGAACCACAGCAAACTGAACCACAGCAAACTGAACCACAGCAAACTGAACCACAGCAAACTGAACCAGAGCAAACTGAACCACAGCAAACTGAACCACAGCAAACTGAACCACAGCAAACTGAACCACAGCAAACTGAACCACAGCAAACTGAACCACAGCAAACTGAACCACAGCAAACTGAACCAGAGCAAACTGAACCACAGCAAACTGAACCACAGCAAACTGAACCACAGCAAACTGAACCACAGCAAACTGAACCACAGCAAACTGAACCACAGCAAACTGAACCACAGCAAACTGAACCACAGCAAACTGAACCACAGCAAACTGAACCACAGCAAACTGAACCACAGCAAACTGAACCACAGCAAACTGAACCACAGCAAACTGAACCACAGCAAACTGAACCACAGCAAACTGAACCACAGCAAACTGAACCACAGCAAACTGAACCACAGCAAACTGAACCACAGCAAACTGAACCACAGCAAACTGAACCACAGCAAACTGAACCACAGCAAACTGAACCACAGCAAACTGAACCACAGCAAACTGAACCACAGCAAACTGAACCACAGCAAACTGAACCACAGCAAACTGAACCACAGCAAACTGAACCAGAGCAAACTGAACCACAGCAAACTGAACCACAGCAAACTGAACCACAGCAAACTGAACCACAGCAAACTGAACCACAGCAAACTGAACCACAGCAAACTGAACCAGAGCAAACTGAACTAGAGCAAACTGAACCACAGCAAACTGAACCAGAGCAAACTGAACCACAGCAAACTGAACCACAGCAAACTGAACCAGAGCAAACTGAACCACAGCAAACTGAACCAGAGCAAACTGAACCACAGCAAACTGAACCACAGCAAACTGAACCACAGCAAACTGAACCACAGCAAACTGAACCACAGCAAACTGAACCAGAGCAAACTGAACCACAGCAAACTGAACCACAGCAAACTGAACCACAGCAAACTGAACCACAGCAAACTGAACCACAGCAAACTGAACCACAGCAAACTGAACCAGAGCAAACTGAACCAGAGCAAACTGAACCACAGCAAACTGAACCAGAGCAAACTGAACCACAGCAAACTGAACCACAGCAAACTGAACCAGAGCAAACTGAACCACAGCAAACTGAACCAGAGCAAACTGAACCACAACAAACTGAACCACAGCAAACTGAACCAGAGCAAACTGAACCACAGCAAACTGAACCACAGCAAACTGAACCACAGCAAACTGAACCACAGCAAACTGAACCAGAGCAAACTGAACCAGAGCAAACTGAACCACAGCAAACTGAACCACAGCAAACTGAACCAGAGCAAACTGAACCACAGCAAACTGAACCAGAGCAAACTGAACCAGAGCAAACTGAACCACAGCAAACTGAACCACAGCAAACTGAACCACAGCAAACTGAACCACAGCAAACTGAACCACAGCAAACTGAACCACAGCAAACTGAACCACAGCAAACTGAACCACAGCAAACTGAACCACAGCAAACTGAACCACAGCAAACTGAACCACAGCAAACTGAACCACAGCAAACTGAACCAGAGCAAACTGAACCAGAGCAAACTGAACCACAGCAAACTGAACCAGAGCAAACTGAACCACAGCAAACTGAACCACAGCAAACTGAACCACAGCAAACTGAACCACAGCAAACTGAACCACAGCAAACTGAACCACAGCAAACTGAACCACAGCAAACTGAACCAGAGCAAACTGAACCACAGCAAACTGAACCACAGCAAACTGAACCACAGCAAACTGAACCAGAGCAAACTGAACCAGAGCAAACTGAACCACAGCAAACTGAACCACAGCAAACTGAACCACAGCAAACTGAACCAGAGCAAACTGAACCACAGCAAACTGAACCAGAGCAAACTGAACCAGAGCAAACTGAACCACAGCAAACTGAACCACAGCAAACTGAACCACAGCAAACTGAACCACAGCAAACTGAACCACAGCAAACTGAACCACAGCAAACTGAACCAGAGCAAACTGAACCAGAGCAAACTGAACCACAGCAAACTGAACCACAGCAAACTGAACCAGAGCAAACTGAACCAGAGCAAACTGAACCACAGCAAACTGAACCACAGCAAACTGAACCACAGCAAACTGAACCAGAGCAAACTGAACCACAGCAAACTGAACCACAGCAAACTGAACCAGAGCAAACTGAACCAGAGCAAACTGAACCAGAGCAAACTGAACCACAGCAAACTGAACCACAGCAAACTGAACCACAACAAACTGAACCACAGCAAACTGAACCAGAGCAAACTGAACCACAGCCAACTGAACCACAGCAAACTGAACCACAGCAAACTGATCTAGAGCTAACTGAACCACAGCCAACTGAACCAGAGCAAACTGAACCACAGCAAACTGAACCACAGCAAACTGAACCACAGCAAACTGAACTAGAGCTAACTGAACCACAGCCAACTGAACCACAGCAAACTGAACCACAGCCAACTGAACCACAGCAAACTGAACCACAGCAAACTGAACTAGAGCTAACTGAACCACAGCCAACTGAACCAGAGCAAACTGAACCAGAGCAAACTGAACCACAGCAAACTGAACCACAGCAAACTGAACCACAGCAAACTGAACCAGAGCTAACTGAACCACAGCTAACTGAACCAGAGCAAACTGAACCAGAGCAAACTGAACCAGAGCAAACTGAACCACAGCAAACTGAACTAGAGCTAACTGAACCACAGCTGCCCCCTAGCCTCGGCAGGCGGTACTGCATTGGCCTCTTACGTTGCTGATCATGAGGTGCATGATGGTCTTGGGCATGAGGTCCCGGATGCACTTGTTGACGATGGCCATGTAAGAGTCGACCAGGTTCCTGATTGTCTCCACCTGCCGCTCCAGCTGGGGGTCCATGGAGAAGTTATCAGAGGGGCCCGAGTCATCGCTGTCCACCTGCAAGAGAGGAGAGAGCCGTCAGCCACCAGCAACACGCACCAGCAACCACCACCAGCAATCACCCCCCAGCAACACCCACCAGCAATCACCCACCAGCAACACCTACCAGCAACCACCCACCAGCAACACCCACCAGCAACCACCCACCAGCAACACCCACCAGCAATCACCCACCAACAACAACCACCAGCAACCACCCACCCCAGCAATCAGCCGCCAGCAATCACCCACCAGCAACACCCACCAGCAACACCCGCCAGCAACACCCGCCAGCAATCACCCACCAACAACAACCACCAACAACAACCACCAGCAACCACCCACCCCAGCAATCAGCCGCCAGCAATCAGCCGCCAGCAATCACCCACCAGCAACACCCACCAACAATCACCCACCAGCAACACCCACCAGCAATCACCCACCAGCAACACCCACCAGCAAGACCCGCCAGCAACACCCGCCAGCAATCACCCACCAACAACAACCACCAGCAACCACCCACCCCAGCAATCAGTCGCCAGCAACACCCGCCAGCAACACCCACCAGCAACACCCACCAGCAACACCCACCAGCAATCACCCACCAGCAACACCCACCAGCAATCACCCACCAACAACAACCACCAGCAACCACCCACCCCAGCAATCAGCCACCAGCAATCACCCACCAGCAACACCCACCAGCAACACCCGCCAGCAACACCCACCAGCAATCACCCACCAGCAACACCCACCAGCAATCACCCCCCAGCAACACCCACCAGCAATACCCATCAGCAACACCCACCAGCAACACCCGCCAGCAATCACCCACCAACAACAACCACCAACAACAACCACCAGCAACCACCCACCCCAGCAATCAGCCGCCAGCAATCAGCCGCCAGCAATCACCCACCAGCAACACCCACCAGCAATCACCCACCAGCAACACCCACCAGCAATCACCCACCAGCAACACCCACCAGCAACACCCGCCAGCAACACCCGCCAGCAATCACCCACCAACAACAACCACCAGCAACCACCCACCCCAGCAATCAGTCGCCAGCAACACCCGCCAGCAACACCCACCAGCAACACCCACCAGCAACACCCACCAGCAATCACCCACCAGCAACACCCACCAGCAATCACCCACCAACAACAACCACCAGCAACCACCCACCCTAGCAATCAGCCGCCAGCAATCACCCACCAGCAACACCCACCAGCAACACCCGCCAGCAACACCCACCAGCAATCACCCACCAGCAACACCCACCAGCAATCACCCCCCAGCAACACCCACCAGCAACACCCGCCAACAACAACCACCAACAACAACCACCAGCAATCACCCACCAACAACAACCACCAACAACAACCACCAGCAACCACCCACCCCAGCAATCAGCCACCAGCAATCAACCACCAGCAATCACCCACCAGCAACACCCACCAGCAATCACCCACCAGCAACACCCACCAGCAACACCCGCCAGCAACACACACCAGCAATCACCCACCAGCAACACCCACCAGCAACACCCGCCAGCAACACCCGCCAGCAACACTCACCAGCAACACCCGCCAGCAACACCCACCAGCAACACCCGCCAGCAACACCCGCCAGCAACACCCACCAGCAACACCCGCCAGCAACACTCACCAGCAACACCCGCCAGCAACACTCACCAGCAACACCCGCCAGCAATCACCCGCCAGCAATCAATCAACCACCAGCAATCACCTAATGAAGAGCAGGGTTACCATACCTATTCAACATTCAAGTGAGCATCCTTTATAAAAGTTTGCCTTGGTATTTTTGCACAGTATTTTTGCAGTTTTTTGCAGGTAACCAGCTCAGATGAGTCTTATTAAACTCATAATAAAATGGGTCAAACTGCTATGCAATGGGAGTCTTATTTCCACCCCTGTTACCAAATTTAAACAGTGTCCTTCACGAACAAGCATCCCAGTGCGCTTCAAAAGAGCTCTAAACTGCTCGCTCGTAAAAAAAAAAAGGATTAAAAAAGAATCTGCTTAAAGCTTTAAATATTGATTGGCTCAGCATTCCAGTAGAACCCATAGGGACTGCAGTGCTGAGGCTGAAGCACTGGGAGAGTGCTCATGGATCTGGACTGCGCTGCAGTGAGGAGGGAGGGGCTCCCCTTCGCTGGCTCAGCACACAGGGACAGCTGGCTCTCATTACCTCCCTCCACCCATTGGGAAGCTCAGACCACCATCAAGCACAGAGACTTTTAACTCCTTCTCTGAAACAACAGAAACTCCCCACTGAGGCAGGAGCCCTGGGTAGTGAGGGGAGAGGGTCTTTACAAACAGACCAAACTGACCTCCAACAGGGCACCGGCCCTCCTGCCCTTAGCAAAGTGTCTCATAGTAATGAAAGCATGGCAAAGCACAGGTAAGCATTGAGGTATGAGGTATGGTAAAGCATATTTTAAGCCAGGGGATCCCACAGCACTGGGGATCCCTGAATCTGGACCCGCTCTCCCACGGGCACGCAGCTCTGACTGAGAACAGACCCCTCCTTTCCCTTCCCCGTCCGCGCAGGACCAGGACATAGAAGGATACAAATGTTAGCTGTTAAAAGATGCCATTCACCATTATTATTATTATTTGTTTATTTAGCAGACGCCTTTATCCAAGGCGACTTACAGAGACTAGGGTGTGTGAGCTATGCATCAGCTGCAGAGTCACTTACAACAACGTCTCACCCGAAAGACGGAGCACAAGGAGGTTAAGTGACTTGCTCAGGGTCACACAATGAGTCAGTGGCTTAGGTGGGATTTGAACCGGGGACCTCCTGGTTACAAGCCCTTTTCTTTTTAACCACTGGACCACACAGCCTCCCATAAAAAAACAAACGTCTGGAATTTAACTTGAAAATAAATAGATGGAAAATCTGGAAAGTCTCTCTCTCTGCTGGGTGACTGTGTGACTCCAGTACAGACGCCTCAAACAGATTACTGCAGCTTCATCCAGCAACCCCTCGAGGGACACGGGTTCAACAGTATAGGCTCTCACGTAGCAGGACACTAAACCACACCCTCCCACTCCCTGAGCACTAACCACTGAGCCATCCTGCCTCCCTCCCAGTCCCTCAGCTCTCTCTCTATATTTATGCAGTATCTGTCAGGAACTCACAAGGACTGCAGACCCTTGCTTGGTCATTGAGACTCCCCGCCTCTGCATATTTTAGGTTTTGTGTTATTTTGTATTTGTATTTGTTGTATTATTATTTAAAATGTATGTTTTGTGTATAAAAACACAATGTTTTGTTATTATTGTTTACAGCCTGGATGGGATTAAAATGTCCCATCCAGATCAAATGGTGAGAATGCGTGGTCAACAGTTAGTGAGTACTGACAATCTGGCTGCTGACCACGCGCATGAGAAACCCCGGGGGATAAACTAGGGAACTGATAGCCAGTTAATCCCTCGGTCACAATACAGAAACAAGCAGCTTTAGCTGAACAGGTTAGTGTGTTCGGAGGCAGAATGAGAGACAAGAGATGAGAGTCGATATTATTAGAGAGACGAGATTCGAGAGTCGATATTTTTAGAGAGATGAGAGTCGATATTATTAGAGAGACGAGAGTCGATATTATTAGAGATGAGAGTCGATATTATTAGAGAGACGAGACGATATTATTAGAGACGAGAGACGATATTATTAGAGAGACGAGAGTCGATATTATTAGAGAGACGAGAGACGATATTATTAGAGACGAGAGACGATATTATTAGAGAGACGAGAGTCGATATTATTAGAGAGACGAGAGACGATATTATTAGAGACGAGAGACGATATTATTAGAGAGACGAGAGTCGATATTATTAGAGAGACGAGACGATATTATTAGAGACGAGAGTCGATATTATTAGAGAGACGAGAGTCGATATTATTAGAGAGACGAGAGACGATATTATTAGAGACGAGAGACGATATTATTAGAGAGACGAGAGTCGATATTATTAGAGAGACGAGAGACGATATTATTAGAGACGAGAGACGATATTATTAGAGACGAGAGACGATATTATTAGAGAGACGAGAGTCGATATTATAAGAGAGGCGAGATTCGAGAGTCGATATTTTTAGAGATGAGAGTCGATATTATTAGAGAGACGAGAGTCGATATTATTAGAGAGACGAGAGTCGATATTATTAGAGAGACGAGAGACGATATTATTAGAGAGACGAGAGTCGATATTATTAGAGAGACGAGATTCGAGAGTCGATATTTTTAGAGAGATGAGAGTCGATATTATTAGAGAGACGAGAGTCGATATTATTAGAGATGAGAGTCGATATTATTAGAGAGACGAGAGACGATATTATTAGAGAGACGAGAGTCGATATTATTAGAGAGACGAGATTCGAGAGTCGATATTTTTAGAGATGAGAGTCGATATTATTAGAGAGACGAGAGTCGATATTATTAGAGAGACGAGAGTCGATATTATTAGAGAGACGAGATTCGATATTATTAGAAAGCCATTGCTACCCATGCTGGTTTCCACAGCACAACACTTTTTTTTGTTTTGTATCTATCTATTTATTTTGGCCACTGTGCCATTTTGTTTTGGGATAAGTGTTTTGTTTCTGTTTAACCCTTTTTATTTTGTAATAGATCTGCGCCCCAGCGTGTTCATTCATACCCCAGTGCTGTCTGCGTCTCCTCCCTGGTCTGACGTCACCCACCAACCCAATCTCTGACAGTCACGTTTCTCCTTCTTGTCCCATAGTTATACTATGCAACTACCATTTCTTTAAAGAAGCTTTGTACCCCTCTGTGCTTTACAACTCTTACCCATTCTGTGCCCTGCTTTATTCCACTTTGCTGTGCTTTTACTGTGGGAATCTTTTCTAAGGGTTAGTTGACCATGATTTGTTTTGGAATATGCTTTACCATACCTTGCTATTCTTTCCAGCTCTTGCCTATACTTCCCATGCTTTCCCTGTGCTGTGTTACTCTTTGCTCTGACGAGGGTGTGGTGGTCTCTCTCCCGGCTGCTCAGGGACAGTCCCTGGAATTCACTGGCTGGATCGCAGCTCCTCTGTAATGAGAACCAGCTGCTGCACCGGCCTCTGTGAAAGCCCTGTGTGAGGAGGGCTCAGTTGCTGTGCTGTGGCCTCACTGTGAAAGCCCTTCTCTCCAGTGTGAGGAGGGCTCAGTCGCCGTGCTGCACCGGCCTCACTGTGAAAGCCCTTCTCTCCAGTGTGAGGAGGGCTCAGTCGCCGTGCTGCACCGGCCTCACTGTGAAAGCCCTTCTCTCCAGTGTGAGGAGGGCTCAGTCGCTGTGCTGCAGCCTCACTGTGAAAGCCCTTCTCTCCAGTGTAAGGAGGGTTCAGTCGCTGTGCTGCACCGGCCTCACTGTGAAAGCCCTTCTCTCCAGTGTGAGGAGGGCTCAGTCGTCGTGCTGCACCGGCCTCACTGTGAAAGCCCTTCTCTCTAGTGTGAGGAGGGTTCAGTCGCTGTGCTGCACCGGCCTCACTGTGAAAGCCCTTCTCTCCAGTGTGAGGAGGGCTCAGTCGTCGTGCTGCACCGGCCTCACTGTGAAAGCCCTTCTCTCCAGTGTGAGGAGGGCTCAGTCGCTGTGCTGCAGCCTCACTGTGAAAGCCCTTCTCTCCAGTGTGAGGAGGGCTCAGTCGCTGTGCTGCAGCCTCACTGTGAAAGCCCTTCTCTCCAGTGTGAGGAGGGCTCAGTCGCTGTGCTGCAGCCTCACTGTGAAAGCCCTTCTCTCCAGTGTGAGGAGGGCTCAGTCGCTGTGCTGCAGCCTCACTGTGAAGTGGTGTGCAGGGTGTGCAGTGGGGGGCAGGGTGGGGAGCAGGCGGGTCACTCACAGAGGGTTTCTCAGGATAGACTCCGGCTCGCAGCAGAGAAGCCTTCCAGCTGTCCACCTCTTCATGGGAGTCACAGGCCAGCTCCAGGTAGCGATAATCCTTGTAAACATTCCTGAGAACAGAACAGAGCGATTCACAGCACTGAACACAGTCCCTCCCAGTCCCTCAGCTCTAACCCCTAGACCACACTGCCTCCCAGTCCCTCAGCTCTAACCCCTTGACCACACTGCCTCCCAGTCTCTCAGCTCTAACCTCTAGACCACACTGCCTCCCAGTCCCTCAGCTCTAACCTCTAGACCACACTGCCTCCCAGTCCCTCAGCTCTAACCTCTAGACCACACTGCCTCCCAGTCCCTCAGCTCTAACCCCTTGACCACACTGCCTCCCAGTCCCTCAGCTCTAACCCCTTGACCACACTGCCTCCCAGTCCCTCAGCTCTAACCTCTAGACCACACTGCCTCCCAGTCCCTCAGCTCTAACCCTTAGACCACACTGCCTCCCAGTCCCTCAGCTCTAACCCTTAGACCACACTGCCTCCCAGTCCCTCAGCTCTAACCCCTAGACCACACTGCCTCCCAGTCCCTCAGCTCTAA